>ML783616.1:31661-59677 GCA_009831015.1 Picea engelmannii | reverse complement strand
CTCCAAGGGTAAGGGAAAGGGAGATGGGCTTATGATCCGAGGTGTAAGCTTGCAGGATTTCAGACGAGGCAAACAGGCCGAGGGTTAAAAAGGAAGAGTGAACCAGGAATCGGTCTAAGCGGGCTGCAATGTGCCCCGGTCCCTCTCTTTTGTTGTTCCAGGTGAATTTGCCTTTACTAGGTTTGATATCCTCCAGATCCCAATCTAGCAAAATGTCTTCAACCCACTCCCGGGCCGGATCTCTTACAGGGGTTCCTCTTTTTTTTTCAGAGAGGGATAGGGTGACATTCAGGTCTCCGGCAAGAATAAGATTCTCATGATGATTAGTAGAGAGGAAGTTATTCAAGGATTCCCAACAATCTTTTTTTTTTGATAAAAGAACCGGAGCATAAATATTAAAGAGGCTAACCTAATGTCCAGACTCGCAGTGTTGCAGCTTCGTGAATAGCCAATGGATGGTATTATGTTCTGCGATAAGGTCTAACGTTGAGGAGTTCCAGAAGGTGGCTAGACCTCCTGAAGCTCCCCTGGCACTTACAGCTCTACCTACTCCTTTTTTCTAGAATTTTTTTCTATCCCGGATGGTCTCAGGCTCCGCCATCTTCGTCTCCTGGATCAGCAGTACATCCGGGGAAGTCATTCTGACTAGATCTTTGATAGCTTCTTCTTTTAGTTTACTTCCCAACCCTCTACAGTTCCAGGAGACGAAAATCATTAGGAGACGGAGGGGGGGGGGTGGCTCCTTTCGAAGCCTTACATTTTTTTGAGGATCTTATTTCTATCATATCCGGGATGGTATGATGAACTCCTGCAGTTACGTCCCTGTATGATTTCTCCTCTCTTTTTTTCCTTTCTGGTTTCCTTCCTCTAGGGGCCTTCTCCGGGGTTCCAACTGGACTGCTAGTTTTCGTGGCCCCCTCATCTGTGTCTGCACCCGTTTCAGATCCTAATGGGATGTGCTCCTCGTCCGACTTCATGGGTTCATCTGCTGGAGGGGTTTCGTTGACCGTGGTCGGATTTTCTTTAGCTGGCGGGGACTGAGAGACTATAACGAAGGGATCTTTCACGGTTTCCTTTGGTTTTTCAACACCTTCTTTCGGAGGTTCCTTCCTAGGGATTGGTTTTGAAGAAGAAGGTTGGATCGCCTGCTCTGACCTTGGGTCTTTGGATTTAGGTACTGGTTTGATTTTCTTGACCTTTTGCCATGCCTCAACATCTTCCTTTTCTAGGATTTGGTTCTTAGGGCAGTTTCTCTGGAAATTTCCGTGCTCTTGACAAGTTCTGCACTTGAAGGGCAGGTGTTCATAATCGAGTTTCTGGTAATGAGACCAGTTGCCCACCATCAGCATCATCACCTCTGGAAGCCCTGCCTCAAGATCCACTTCAACACATATCCTAGCACAGTTATAGATGGACTTATTGTCTGCCTTATCAATGAATTTCCCTATTCCATTCCCTATCTTTTGCAGAGCTTCATAGTTCCAGCAGTGAACCGGCAAGTTGGGGAGCCTCACCCAAACATGTACCTCCTTTGGCAGTTTCGTCGTGGGATCGAAGTCCGGGGTCCAACGATTCAGATACAACCCCTGGGTTCCCATAAAGTATGGTCCATTTCTGAAAATGAGGTCCTTGTATTCCTTGTTTATAAACTCGAAGAGAAAAAAGTCGTTGCTCAAAGGGTAGCAGGTAACTCCTTGCTTAAGGAGGGGCTTCCAGTTCCTTTGGACCCAAGCGTCGATGGTTTTTGCTGAGGGCCAGAGACCCATAAACTGGCCTACCAGCCCTCTCTCGGAGAGAGCTAGGGCTATCTTGACCGATTGCGTCTCTGGCAGGGCGATTTCTGGGATTTCATCTAGTTTTTTTATGAATTTTGGAACTGGAACAGAGAGTTTGCGCTTACCTCCGCTGGCGACCAGCTTCCTGAACGCAACCTTGTCTGAAATCGGGGGGGAGGGGCCAAATCCCCACCCCCAGGGGTGGCCATGGCCTACGCTAGTTGCAAATGCGTACCCGAGGCGATCTTCCACGAACCCTAATGCATCCACGGTGGTCGTCCGATGATATTATTAGCTCTTATATTAACAGTACAAAGATTACGCATTCATTACCTTTGTCTTTGTGAGACACTTTAATAAGAATACATGTACATGCCACCTTTCAGTACTTTGAGTTCGTTGTCTCGTTAGAAATTTTCCCTGCAAATAACATAAGACTATAATCATCAGGAAATGTCGTAGAGAGAAATCCCCCCCCCCTTTTTTTNAATGAAACTGTACAAAACCTATAAAAACAAACCGATATGTACAATGAGAATTTAGAAATTCATTAATGCATGAAGTGTTTAAGATGTCACCCATTCACAGGGGAATTTAGGATGTCTCCATCAAGGTTTTCTAATAACCAAGCGTTTTTTCCTTCCGAGGTCGAAATACTGTATGGGTCGGACCAGATTGAATCGAATTTGCCATGTTTTCCAATGTCCTCTTTCCTGGCTTCCCATTTCAAGACCAAGTCACCAGTAAGGAATTCTCTATCTTTAGCTTTCTGATCGAACAAGGCCTTAATTTTATCCTGATATCTTTGTAACCTTTCGTTTACTTCGGCCCTGTTTTGCTGAACTTTGACCAGCTGGTTTATTCTTCTGGTAACATCATTGGGTTCTTCATTGGAATCCTTCCAGAGCTTCATCACTGGCAGAGCTAAATTTATTGGTAAAATGACATCAGTGCCATATACCATCTGGAAAGGGGAAATCCCAATTAATATTTTAGTACTTATTCTATTGGCCCATAGAGCATATTTTAAATGGATATGCCATGATTTGTTGTTTTCTGTTAGGACCTTTTTTATCATGGTAATCAGGATTTTGTTGGACGATTCAACCAGACCATTTCCTTGTGGAGAGTAAGTTGTTGAGTGTCCTAGTACGATATTATATTTTAGGAAAAAATTTACCATAGCCATTGACTTGAATGCTTGCGCGTTATCAGTGACTATTTTTCGGGGACAACCAAACCTGGATAAAATATTATCTTCCAAAAAATTGATTACTACCGAAACAATTGCATTTCTTATGGGAATAGCTTCCACCCATATTGTGAAGTAATCAGTAGCAGTTAGGATCCATTTGTGCTACACACTAGAGTGTGGATAAATTTATCCAATGAAATAGAGTCCCCATTGCTGAAAAGGGGCTTCATTTTTAACTGGAATAAGGGGCAAAGCTGGGATCTTTTGTTTGCCTGAGAACAACTAACATGGGACACAATTTTGAACTTTAGTGTTCACTTCTGTGAACAATTTGGGCCAATAGTATTCGTCTCTCAAGATTTTATACGTTTTTTCTCACCACGCATGATGTCCTCCACATACTCTGACATGGAATTCATCTATAACCCCTTCTGTTTCAGTTTCAACTAAACACCTCAGTAGGAAACCCAAGAGATCTTTCCAATACAATTTATCATCTATGATATAGTATTTTACAGCATGTAACTTTAGCGTCCTAGCTTTTGAGGCGGTTAACTCACTAGGACATTAAATCATGAGTAGGTAATGGATGATGTCGTGATACCAGGCTGAAGAAGAAAACTTATCTTGGATTCCGGCTGTAGGTGCGGTGATATCAATCTCGTCAATTTCCAGGATTCCTTCATTCTCTTGCAATTGCTCTATCCCGACTACTTTTAATATCGATTCGGCAAGCAATTTGGCCAAAACCTGACCTTTGATAATTTTAGTTGGTTTGACCTCTAGGTCGAACTCCTGTATCTTAGCTAACCACCTGCCTCTTCTTCCATCGTTGTCTGGTTGCACCGGGATATCTTTAACAGAGCTAAAGGGTACATAAGAAATAACTTTTGAATGCAACACGTAAGTTCTGAAAGCCTTAAGAGATTTCACCATTGCATAGGCCCGTTTCTCCAATATGTCATATTTCAACTCGGCAACCTTGAGACTTTTTCTAAAAAACACAATAGGCCGCTCAAAACCTTCCTCGTTTTTTTGTAACAATACTGCTACTATAGTATGTTCTGAAGCAAAAGAAAAAATCAAAAAATATTTTCCATAATCTGGGCTAGCCAAGACTGGTGCTTCACTTATTACTTTCTTGATGCGTTGAAAGGAGGCTTTGGCTTCACTTGTCCATTTCACTTCACTGTATTTTTTGAGCATATATGTTATCAATTTCACAATTTCGGCAAAGTTAGGGATGAATCTCCTCAAGAAATTTATTTTTCCTAAAAAAGACTGAATTTCTTTTACATTTCTAGGAAAATTTATTGTATCTATTGCTTCAACCCTTTTGGGATCGATTTTGATTCCATCCTTAGACACGATAATGGCCCAGAGTTTACCTTCTTGCATTGCGAAATGAGATTTCTTGGGATTAAGTGACAAACCAAACTTTCGACATTTCTCAAAGGTTTGTTTAAGGTGCATTAGATGTTTTGCATTTGATTTGGAGAAAACAGTCAGGCCATCAAGATAGATAACAATGAACTTATCTCTCTCATCCATGAAGGCGATATCCATGGCTCGCTAAAAAGTTTCCCCTGCATTCATCAAACCAAAAGGCATTTTATCGTACATAAAATTACCCTAAGGGGTAGTGAAAGCAATTTTTTCTTTATTGTCCTGATGCACTGCGATCTGATTGTAACCTGAAAAACCATCAATCATAGACATCTGGTTAGCTCCAACTAATTTTTCTAAAATGTGATCCATCTTAGGAAATGGGTAATTGTCTTTGAGTGATGATTGATTCAGGTTTCTGAAATCAACACACAGTCTGATCTCATCATTTTTCTTTCTTACTGGGACCAAATTGGCCACCCACTCAGAGTATCTCAGTGGAACTATGATTTTAGCATCCAGGAGTTTTTTGACTTCTTTTTCTATCACTGGTATAGGATAGGGTTAATCTGCCTGAGTTTCTGTCTAAAAGGTTTGACGCCTGGTTTTAGTGGAATTTTATGTTCCATGATAGTCATATTATAAGTTCTCAACTCGTCATAAGACCAAGAAAAAAAATCTTTGTATTTTTTAAGCAACTCGGCATATTTACTCTTGATTTCGAGAGATAGGTACCTGGATACTTTCACTAATCTGGGACTCTCCTTGGTACCTATATTGCAATCTTCAACCTCCTCTGGCTGAGGCTATAAGGTAGTCTTCAAAGGGATGTCATCATGACTGAAAACAATTTCTAAGGGAATCGATCCCTTGGGTATCTGATAATTTTTTAAAACCAACATTCGATGATTTGTAATTTTATCCTGGAACTCTTGGGGGTCTTCCCCTTCCTGTATGATCCAAATAGGATCATTTTGGTTCTCTTGGTCAGCATGGGTTTCGGCAAACTCGTCTATCCTTTCTAAAAAAAATTGGAGTTGTTCATCGTCCTCGAAGACTTTCCAATGTTGTATGTTATTGGGTATTGAAGGTCTATGTCTCATCTGTATATGATATTTAAGTTTGAAAGCAGTGGGAGGTGCGAAATTCGAAGTTGCTTTGGCTAAAGCATCTGCCTCCTGATTTTCTGCTCTCGGGACGAAGTGAATATTAACAAAGGAGAAAAAAAATTCGATTAGGTCCCAAACACAATTTTGATATGACCTTAGCCTAGGATGTTTGACCTGGTACTGGCGATTAACTTGTTTTACGATCAAATCTGCGTCACCAAAAACTTCCACGTTTTTAATTTTCATTTTCCTAGCGACCTCTAACCCTAACACTAGAGCTTCATACTCACATACATTATTGGTGTGGTCTATGTTCCATTGAAGCCTATAAGATAAAGGAATAATGAATTGGTCATCAGGTGCCACAAAAATTACTCCAGCCCCAGCTCCAAGATAAGATGAGGCATCGTCAAAAAACATTTTCCAAACACCAGTGTTACACACATCCTGTTCTATTTGTTCTTTTTCTTTTTTATTTCCTGTACAATTTTCTTTTATACACGCATCTACATTATCATATAAAGATAATATACAATTACCTAAATCCTGATCAACAATATATAGAGGATAATTATTTGGGCTGAGAGGATCACTAACTATAAATGCTAACCTAGTTTCCCTGTACAGCCGCGTGAATTTCCCTTCGAAAACTGGAATTGTTGCGTACGTCATATCAAGTTGAAGGGAACCTCCAAGTTTGGCACCCCAAGATTGGGACAAGAGCATGCCATATTTGGGGGTATATCTACAACAACTACATCCATTAAAACACTTTTCGAAGGTACCTGTGCAAGGTTTACTACTAAGTCCTTTATCATACCTATACATTTGACTTTCCTTGAATCGAAAGAATATAAATCTGTGTAAGGCCTAGTGATTTCAAGGTAGAGTCTATCCATGATTGCTTTAGGCATCACATTGTGAGAAGCCCTAGAATCTAACATGCAGTTATGGATCAAATGATCGAAAACGGTCAAAGTGATGTAGAAAGGGGCAACGATGTCTTTGGCACCTTCGAAGTGTGGGCCAAAACTTATGTTAGGATTTTCATCCTCTAAGTTTATAACATCAACCTAACTTTCATTTTCTGAAAAACTAATCATTTTAGCAATTTGTTTTTGGTATATCGGGTTTTTGGCCAATTCGACAAGGGGAATAGGAATTTTGATCTTATTGATTTCATTTTCTAGGTTAAAACTTCCAATGGTTTTGTCGATTTCCATGTTTTGAACCTTCGACCCTTTCTTTTCAACTTTCCTTGGCTAAGGGGCCTTTGTTTCGGTAACAGGGGTGTCTAGTTTTTGCATGCTTAAGGGTGGCATTTCTGTTGTCTTTGTTTTAGTAGACTGTATGTTAGCGATCTTAGTCCCTTCAGTCTTTTCTTCAATGTTTTTTGAAATTGGCTCATCATTTTCAACCCTCGACAAGCGCATGAGTTGTAGTGATGGTTGTTAAGGGACACATGTTCCTTATCTTTAGGAAATCTCCATGTGATCTGGGGCCAAGTTGGTAAGCGTTGAGTTGTCCATATGCTCTGTTTCCAATACCCTGGGTAATAAAGGTGGACTTTGAGGCTGATTACAACATCTACTTCATGAAACAATTTTTCTAATTTGTCAAAAAAGATAGACAACAACCTTGTCCCTTTGAGGAGATTGCCAATAAATGTTTCAAATCTTGATAGTTGTTGTCGATTCTTCCCAGCTGCGTGAAGATAAACCTGAGGAAACTTTCACAGTGGTAGAATTCCCTTTTTGGTATCACAGTGAACTTCTGCATAAAAAAACAATCATGAAGTCGACCAATCATATGGAGTGACTCGTTGACTATAAATTTCATGGCTTCCTTGGCATTTGGTGATTGGTGCTAGTTCGATTTGGTAGCTGAAAGGGTTTTTGGGAACCTGGGCTTAAAATAATCGATTTTATTGTGAACTGTTGGGCACAAGACATTTCAAACCGTGCAATATTTTATTTTCCCTCTGATGGGTGGTTCCTTCCTCTGCGTAGTTGTTCATCGTGGCCCTTCAAAGATGTTATAAGAGAAAACAAATTTCTGGATCATGCTCAAGAGTACCCGCAATATCCATATATACTCATCATTGAATGTGTATTATTCACCATAACAATTCCTCAGTGTGAGCCATAACGTTGGGTGCAAGATGACGTTTGAACAACCGATTTAATTTCACCATCTTTTTTCAGAACCTCATAGAAATTCTAAGTGGCTTTTGGTGATGTTCCAAATTTTTTACACTAGTGCATGCAATAACAATACTGCATGTTTGTTTCAATAACTCCTCCAACTACAATGTTTCTCTGCTGGCAGTGATGTGACGAGGCTCGAAAAATTACTTCTCTGATGCGATCCTCATCATATATTCAATGAGTCATGATAAAATCGTAGCCTATAGTATATTTTCAATGATAACAAATTTCCAAATGCCAAACTTGGAACAAACTTACAGTAAAAAAATATTCACATAATTGCCAATGCAATTATTCCTTTGAAAAACTACGATCACTTTGATTTCCGTCATAATCAAGCCCCGATGATGTATGTATAATTGTGTCACCCATGCGATGGTAGTGGCAACAAGATGTGAATACTTTCAACCAACTATCTAGCATCCAAATCCACCACTCTTACGATTTCTGGGTGTGCAACACACATATTTCGGGTTTCCTCACGAATCTTTCCTCCATGCGACTTAACGCTCTGAAAAATGGTGCGTTTCTCTGATCCCCACGTGAAAACCCCTCCTTGGAGTCTTGTGTGCGTGTCTTGTGACTTGGCATGTAGCTTTATGGTGAATAGTTGGAGATCGAGACGTGAAGGATAGTGGACTCAACAATGCAAAGGGCTTGGCTTAAAATACATTTTTTCAAACTTTAAAATAAAATATTAATTTTAAAATAAAAAATAATTTAAAATAATATATGAAAAAGGAAAAATTTATTGTTGATTGTATAACTGACACTCTTCACAAACAAGGAATGCGAAGTAGGTCAAAACGGAAGACCTGGGAAACTTTTTAAATCATTGAGATCTGGACGGTAGAAAAGTTCGGCGAAAATGGCGATGATTTAGAGTTTTTACTATGGAAGAAAGGTTGCGCTGAATGGCATAAGGGATTAATGGTTACACAAGCTTATGCCAGGTGACAAGTTTCTAAAACTAAAAGGCGTAACTAACATAAATTTTGGAGAAAGACACTGAATTGAGAAAATTTCCAACATTTGTTCCAACATAGGCTCCATCTAGGGATGGTGATTTCTTCTAAAGTGCCAAGAACAATAGACCACGTGCCTTCATCCATTGAGAAACCTAAAATAATACTTATCAAACTATGAACCCTGTCACTTCACTTGCGCCTTTCCGAAACAAAAAACCGCTTATGTATTCATTGGGCTATGGAGTCGTAATGCCTTAAATCAAAACCATATTGGATGCCAAACTCAACTGGAAACATACTGAAAACCTTTGTTGTAATCTAAAGCTCAAATTCAATCTTATTTAAATACATCACCTACTCTAATTACTGAAAAATTCCCACTGAATCAAATGATACAAAAATTCCAGTCAAGCCAATCCAATAACTGTCTACTTATTTGAAATTTGCTTAAAATCTCTTTGAGTAGGTTGAAAAAGGAAACTGACAACTCCCATCTGACATGTTGTTGATCATGAATGTTCAAACTTTTCCTCAGTTCCTGTGACAAAATATCCATGACATAGCATACTCCTCCATTAGATGAATCTAAAAAGTCATCAAAAGGATCATGAAAAAATGCATGGTCCTGAGGTAAATAACAAATTTCCTCTAGGATTCTTTGTTCTACATCATTGTGCTCAAAATCATCTGATCTGGTATGATCATGAAGACAGTTGTATTTTGGCTGAAGACCATCCTTCCTCCATGGAAAACCTGCAGCAAACTATTCCAAGGAAATGATCTTATAATCATCGATGTACACATCATATATGGGTGCAACAGATAAATATGAAGTATCATCAATCAGAAAAATACTCGGGGTATCAACCGTGAGCAACTCTGGTATTTTCTCTGGCATTCTTTCTATCTCAGATTTATACTCCTCCAAATCAAAATCAAAATCATTCTCGAACACCAAACATTCTTCAGGATTGTTAAACATGACAGCCACATATTTTTCATGAAAGAAAATAGAGTCTACAAGCTGATCTCCTAGCAGGGAATCTTCATCATAAAAAGGTTCACTGAATTCCTATATAGGTTCATGGTTGTCATCATTTGAAATCAGATTTTCATTAATAGTAGAAGAAGTTTCACTCACATATTCAGGACTGTGTGGATGTTGCGGATCTGTCTAAGCAGGGGCTGCAACATAATTGTTCAGGAGCAGATCTATCTCTTCTTCTGTTAAAGGAGGAGGTGGTCTGTGTAATTTCTGGATCAAGCAACTATTGTTTTCTTTCTCTTCTGCAGGTTGGCCATGATGCTGAATATTTTCTTCTTGAATATGATCACAAGAGCTATCACATCCAGCTTCTTTATCAGCCAACACTTCCTCATACTGATTATCTTCATCGACTTGAGAAATTTTTGTTATTCCTTCCTCCTCATCAAGAAGGTTTTTTTAATCTTTTTGTATTATGAATTTTATATTACAACAATCTTCAAAAAGTATTTCAATTGAATAGATTCTTTTACAATGTTGATGAAAAAATATGTGAAAATATTTCAATGAAGGAATACTGGAATGGGGTAAAGATTTATACCAAAGTCTAGCATCTCTTTCCAACGAAAACATAAACAGTTTCATGAGGACATCTTCATGATGTACATTTAATTCATCCATGAGCTTGTGGAATTTAAACAAGTGTTGAGAGGGATTGTCGTCCACATATTCTCCAAATTTAGGAAGGACATCTTCCCAAATTTTAATGTCTGGGACAGTGTTTGGAAAACCATAAACATTTGTAAAGTCCAGAGAAGAAAACCTTGCAGCAATCCGAGTGATGAACGAATTTGATATTTTGAGACCAGTGGAGTCGCCAACGAAATCATGTAGAGTCTTCGAACCAGGTAGTCGCCAAGTGAATGATCACAACCAATTGAATGCCTATCACTTGTTCAGCATCAAGAGATAGATATGAACTTTGTCGTATCCCAGGGAAGATAACTTCGTCCTCCCTTCCCCGGAAACAGTGCCAGAAAATGTTGTTGCAAGAGATGGTTCTAGGTTGTAATAGAGCCAAGCCTTAGCACATTTTTAATGAGATAATAAATTATCACTCGGAACATGACTTGGGTTGTTGCAAGACAATACCCGAGGTAACCTAAAACCTGTTTTAGAGTGTGTTTCTAACCTAATATACTCAGAGAGGGCTCTCTTAATAGCAAAAGGATCTTTACTCAAAGAATATTCAGTAATCATAGTAAGAAGGCCAGATTTCTTATAATAAAATATATTTTCATATGGTTGGTGGTTGTAGAGATTTGAAAAGGACTATTGGGGAATGGAGTCAAGTGAAGGCCAAAGAATAGAGATAATAGCAGTGATTGTGTTACTTAAGGGAAATGAGGCAAATTAGGTTGATCCTTCAACAATTAATAATAAAGATGTGGTAGCAGAAAAAGGGAAAAGGACCACCATAGTGAAATCACCTAATCAATGATGAATTTTCACTACAATTTTAGAAGAAAAACACTGAAGGATAATAGCTAGGTGCAGAGCACTGTTCTTGAGTGAATTTTGACTAGCTATCATTTGAAGCACAACACATGTCAATTGTGTGTAAGGAGAATGCAAGATGAATTCCAAACAAATTTAACTCAATTGATAAGGAAAGAAATAGACAACGTGAATATAACAAAGTAGAGAAACAAACTGAAAGTGTCAACCATGATGAATCTCATATATCAAGTAAAAAATTCTCTCCTGCATTAATCCATTTAGGTATTCAAAAGAAACTCAATTTTCAATAGAAGCCCTCTTCAAAAGAGGTCCCCCTCCCCCCTCCCCCTTGCCTGTGTTTGTTATGGATCCTCGTTTTATATAATTCCTCTGTCTCAAGGAGGTTGAATCCTCATCGTAGGATACCTAACTGAAAATGAACTAATTATTAACTAAATTTAACTAATCACAACAGTAATTTGAACCAAATTTTGTTAAAAGCACAAATAATCCCTAAATTCCAGCGAACTATCTATAGAAGTACATGCATTAGATCCTCCTCCATGTGCAAGAGTTGTAGTGATGGCTATTAAGGGACACATGTTCCTTATCTTTAGGAAATCTTCGTGTGATCTATGGCCAAGCTGGTAAGAGTTGAGTTGTCCATCTGCTCTATTTCCAATACCCTGGGTAATAAAGGTGGAGTTTGAGGTTGATTACAGCATCTGCTTCATGAAACAGTTTTTCTAATTCGTCAAAAATGACAGACAAATGATAGTTGTTGTCGATTCTACCCAGATGTGTGAAGATAAACCTGAGGCAGCTTTTACAGTGGTAGAATTCCCTTTTCGGTATAACATGCAATCGTCACAGTGAAATTCTGCGTAAAACAACAATCATGAAGTCGACCAATCATCTGGAGTGACTTGTTGACTATGAATTTCATGGCTTCCTTGGCATTTGGTGATTGGTGCTAGTTCGATTTGGTAGTTGAAAGGGTTTTTGGGAACCTAGGCATCAAATAATTGATTTTACTGTCAATTGTTGGGCATGAGACATTTCAAACCGAGCAAGATTTTATTTTCCCTTCGATGGGTGGTTCCCTCCTCTTCGTAGTTGTTCATCATGGCCCTTCAAAGATGTTATAAGAGAAACTAAATTTATGTATCATGCTCAAGAGTACCCGCAATATCCATATATACTCATCATTGAATGTGTATTATTCACCGTAACTTTTCCTCAGTGTGGGCCATAACATTGGGTGAAAGATGACGTTTGAACAACTGATTTAATTTCACCATCTTTTTTTAGAACCTCATAGAAATTCTAAGTGGCTTCTAGTGATGTTCCAAATTTTTTACACCAGCGTATGCAATAACAGTACCGCATGTTCATTTCAATAACTCCTCCAACTACAATCTTTCTCTGCTAGCAGTGGTGTGACGAGGCTCGAAAAATTACTTCTCTGATGCGATCCTCATAATATATTCAATGATTCATGATAAAATTGTAGCCTGTAGTATCTTTTCAATGTTAACAAATTTCCAAATGCCAAACTCGGAACAAACTTACAGTAAAACAATATTCACTTAATTGCCAATGCAATTATTCCTTTGAAAAACTACGACCAATTTGATTTCCATCATAATCAAGCTTCAATGATGTATGTATAATTGAGTCACCCATGTGATGGTAGTGGCAACAAGATGTGAAGACTTTCAACCAACTATCTAGCGTCCAAATCCACCTCTACGAATGTTGTGTATGACTGGAGTCTCAATTTCGAGCTATCGGGTTTCGGGGAAATGGAGAAGTGGTTATTTAAAACCCTACATCAGCCAATTCCCCGAAATAGAGTCCCTCTTTACATGTAATACCACTCTTACGATTTTTGGGCGTGTAACACACCTCTTTCGAGTTTCCTCGTGAGTCTTTCCTCCATGCGACTTAACGCTCGGACAAATGTTGTGTTTCTCTGATCCCCACGTGAAAACCCCTCCTTGGAGTCTTATGTGTGTGTCTTTTGACTTGACATGTAGCTTTACGATGAATAGTTGGAGATCAGAACATGAAGGATAGTGGACTCAACAATGCAAAGGGCTTGGCTTAAAATATATTTTTCAAACTTTAAAATAGAATATTAATTTTAAAATAAAAAATAATTTTAAAATAATATATGGAAAAGAAAAAATTTATAGTTGATTGTATAACTAACACTCTTCACAAAGAAGGAATGTGAAGTAGGACAAAATGGGAGACCTGGGAAACTTTTTAAAGCTTTGAGATCTGGACGGTAGAAAATTTCGGCGAAAATGGCGATAGATTTAGATTTTTTACTGCGGCAGAAAGGTTGCGATGAATGGCACAAGGGATTAATGGTTACACAAGATTATGCCAGGCGACAAGATTCTGAAACTAAAAGGCATAACTAACATTAATTTTGGAGAAAGACACTGAATTGAGAAAATTTCCAACATTTGTTCCAGCAGACACCTCACCCCCCAAAAGAGGAGTGGGATCAGCCGATGATTGCATCGTCATGACCAATTTCTCAACCAATGGTTGAATAGGTTGCGAGACTACATGGTCTAAGAGAACCTCACCCCCCAAAAAGGAGTGGGATCAGTCGATGACTACATCGGCATGACCACTTTATAAACCAATGGTTGAATAGACTATGAGGAAACCTGAGAAGACTCAGAATCAGAAGAGCTTGCAGAAAGGGACCACAATCTTTGTACCTCTAGAATGCCAGGTCACATATGAGTAAGGTGATCTCCCTTACAAATATTACAAGGGAACTTAGGCTTACGTCCTATCCGTCTAGGCTTCTCAACAGAATCAATGCCCCCAACATGACTAGCAATGGTTGGTTGCACATCTCTAACATGACTTGCAGAGGTTGGTGATGGGTCGATAACATGACTTGCAGAGGCTACAGACCTATCACCAGTATGACTAGAAGTGACTGGACATTTCCCCCCAACATGACTTGCAGAGGGTGAGTTCTTTCCCCCAACATGACTTGTAGAGGTTGGGTGTTGGTCTTCAACGTGACTTTCAAAGGTTATCGACCTATCTCCAACATGATTGGAAGAGGTTGGTGATTTCTTATTCCTATTATTCCTATTATTCCTCTTTCTATTTCGTTTAGACTTCCGGTTACTAGTAATTGTACTTTCACCAGAAGTGGGAGAAGGGGGAGGAGAAGACTTTTTTGATGCAGGAACATCAACATGGTTCCCATGACATAAATTTCTTAACTGAGAAGCGTCAAGAGAATTCAATACATTTGGAATGGTACCCAACCAAACCGGTAATCCCACATTCAACCCAGGAATGTACAAAGTGGCCATCAAAAGGACACCAACGCTTCCAAAGAAAGGAAAAGTACAAGAATCCCCTTGCTAAGGGGTTCCTTGGTTGGTATCGTCAAGAAATTTATCCATGAAGATCTTATGCACAGGTTCTTCCCTTACGGGATTGTTCAAGTCCATAAAAGTCTCACACACTAACTCTGGCAAACCAGTGTTATCAAAACAACGCCTATAAAGAGGCAGCTCTACGTTTCTAAGTGGAAGACCAAAAATTCCTCACGACCGACAGAGTGAGTGGTCTACCACCCTAGGTCAGAGACCCAAAGAAATGACTTACTAACTCACTATGGAAAACTACAAAACACAGAGCACACACTAAAAGTTCCTAAAGGAAAATCAAGCAGAACATTATCTAGTAGGAAGAACAGTTACGCCAACCAACACTAGAGAAACTTACCGGTGCAAGTGAAACCCGAACATGGAAGCACCCTCCAAGTATACTCTGCAAAGAGTGGCCTGACGTATGCCCTAGGTACCACGGTATACCCCCACAGTCACCTATGTAAGTCCCTAAAATAAAGGCAACTAAGTTGTCATCTTGCAAACTATCACCAAGCGAGTATAGTTGACAGTCGGGTGGACCACAATGAGCAGGGTATCAACCCCGAAACCTATCGAGGGTATCAAAAGCAAGTGTTTTGGAATATGACTGAAGACCTCAAATGGATTCGAGACCCACGAAGCTCCATGGTAAATGCGGTCAACAGAATCCCAAGACAAGTCCTCTATATGTGTTCCCCACTACGCTTGGTCCAGCTTTGGAGGGGTTATCTCTGCTACCTTTCCGCACATGACCTTGTGTTTAGCCCCTGTGTTAGAGGGGGTTCCCAGATAACTTTCACATCACTAGACTTTAACACTCCCTAATTAAAACTCCAACGTTTGATTTAATGACCTTGAATAGTTTCATGTCCAACCTAATTCAAGGCCCTAACGCTAAACTAGTTGGTTGACCCTACAAACATAAAAGTCTAGTTAATTTTAGATTAGTGTTCTTTTTAGTAGCTCGATTTACTCAAAAGGGGTGTGTTAGTGCAACCGATGTTGTTAAGACTCTTGCAAAAAATGAAACTTATAAGAACACTAGCAAATAAGGATTATCTTTCTTATTTTTCTTTTGAAATGCTTTTAAGATGAGAAGAAAACACAACACTATGCTAATTTCTTTTTATTTTTCAAATAACAGTGCAAAGCAAATGCTAATAAAGAAAGAGACCTAACAAAATAAGTTTATATATATATATATTTTCTTCGAATCAAAGCAGAAGTAACAAAATATTCTAAAAGAAACCGATGAATACACGATTCATGGCCCCCCCCCATCCATGAGGGGGAATTGTTTTTCAAAATGCAACTCATTTTTCTTAAAATTTCAAGCTAAAAATAAGTTTTAAAAGCTAGGAAACACAAGAAATCTTTTTTTTAAAAAGACAAGCAAACTAACGTCAAACCCATGCTTAAAGACTGTAACTACAGAGACCAATACTAAATCAAGAAACCCCTGAGAAGTTAGACTTCAATTAGGGAAGAGGATGACTGCCTCTTCTTAAGAGAAAGTCTTCCTGACACAAGCATGCTATTGACACTTAAGTAGCATGCGTATGTACGTGGGTTTTCCAAAGGTAGGGCGCATATGTACACGTGCAGACCCACTGCAGGCCGCGTACACCTCTGTAACTTCTCAAAAAAAAAAAAAAACTAACAGTCAAGCTGACCAAGCAGGGAGTATTGGTATGGCAGACCATAATCCCTTGAAGACTCAACAACTTATAGAGAACTAAAAGAGGTAATTAAACCAATTAAACCACCCAAAAACATCCCCTAAAAACCCTAGAGGCTCCCCAGTATGGTCGTCAATTCTTCTATAGTGGGAAAACCCCCCTAGGGACTACACTATGGTTCTAAAGTGCAGGCAGAGCTAACTGTCTAAAGTCTCCTACTTTTAACAGCTATCTCGACAACACCCCACATTCATGCATAAAGTACAAAGTATAGGGATCCGGTAGTCTTACCTTAAACTCTGCGTCCAGTGTCGATCCCTTTGCATTCGGTCTTCTCGACTGTAAATCTCCTCCCAATTCTGCATGTGTGGTGTAATTTAGGGTTATAACACTGCACCATGGAAAAAATACAGTCAACGACTATTCTGCCTCTGCTTGTCTCTGTTTAGCCTGCAGAACATCTAATTGCGTAGTTAAAGTACCCAAAATGTCAATTTTAAAATTTTCCAAAAGATTACCAATTTCGGCTCGGGTGACACTTCCACTGGTAATGTTGCTACTTCTAGTGATTGGGCCTCATATTCCCGATCTGGTTCATGTACTACTACACGAACACCTAATACACAATTGGACAATTTCATCATACGTTTCTTGATAAATATCTCATTTTCCCATCAAATTCAATGTCTCTACCCATTCATCC
The DNA here is from genome assembly GCA_009831015.1 of Picea engelmannii. Classification (NCBI taxonomy): domain Eukaryota; kingdom Viridiplantae; phylum Streptophyta; class Pinopsida; order Pinales; family Pinaceae; genus Picea; species Picea engelmannii. The sequence goes on along the minus strand of ML783616.1, from coordinate 42,751 downwards.
TTCATACCTTTTATTAGAGTGGCTTTAAGTACCTCACCTGGTAGTGTACCGTAAGGTGATCTCTGGAGGTTATATTGAAATCTTTCAACATATTCTTCTAGTGTTTCATTTTCTTTTGCGATCATTTTAAAGATTTCATCCTTTAAATCCTTTGGTCTATAGTAGTCTTGATATTTCTAAAGGAAAGCTTGTTTCATTTTGTCCCATGAATTTATAGTTCCTCCCCCTCGTCCCATAAACCATCGTAAATTTTCTCCTTTCAAAGTGGAAGAAAATATCTTTAGTTTCTGGGGTTCAGAGGTATAGTCATAGCCTCTACACAGGACATCAAATTCGAATAGGAAAACGTCAGGGTCCTCTGAGATCAATCCATTGAAGGTCAGCAGATTATGTAGTGGAATGGATTTCATTGGGGCATTAGCAACTAGATCAACTATAGTATATTCCAAACTGGAAGTTTGGGTCGTGGTTGGTTTTGATGTGCCATTTGGTTTAAAATTTTCCAATAACCTTCAGGGATTTTTTGGTCTAGGTGCTCTACTTGGGGTGGACGATTACTTGGTCCCTTAGGAGATTTGGTCGTGCTACCTATCTCTACGATTTCAGGTGTTCCTTCTCCTACCATAATCATAGGAGATCCAGGTTCAGTTATTTGTGGGTTTGTCACAACAATTCCACTGGTCTCCCCTTCTCCTTCTTTCAAATTACAAGAATTTCCCTCGCCTAAAGGACTGAAAAGTGGAGTGTGTGTATTTTGGAAACTATGTTCAGTTCCTTCAGTTCCGCTATGAACCTCAGTGTGAGTTGCAATTGGTGAATTTTTTTCTTGAGGGACTTGGGTAGAACCTTTTCGAGGTCCAACCAAGGCTTGAGATTCATCTTTTCGAATAATTTCTTCTATAAAAGTGCTCCTTCCAGAGGGCACCGGGCCCTGGGATTTTGTAGTTTTTAGTAAGGTTTTTTTTTCCAGGTTCTTTCTTTTTAGTCATACACACCGACACAACTTCTATGCACTTGTGTAACCTCTATGCATCAACTAAAGGTAGGCGTTGGCACTATCATTTTACTTGTTTCCTGCGTAGGTTCTTACCTTTTGTTTTCAATACCTCATCCTTTCAGAGATGCAACCTATAATATCCTTGACAATCTCCCTGGCAACGTTGCCAAAATGTTGGGCTCTAAGGATGTCCTAAAAACAACCTTAGTATGGCATTAATTTTATCAACCGAGGATTCGTCTTTTCTCTCAAGATTATTGGCAAAGTCTATGCAGATAGTTGTAGAGGTTTAAATCGTGTAGATAGTTCAGTTACAACAAATCTGAGTCTATCTAAAGTACTTCAATAATCAATTTTTTCACACATTAACTACAAACTTTGAAACTAATAACTCAATCAACAGAAAATATATTCTGGGAAATAACACACCATGAAATAAAACATCATTTAATTACTGAACTCATTCATCTATTCAAGAAACAACAATTTAATCTACAAAAACACTAACGAATCAATCTCTCAATAATTAATTAATCTATTGGAAAGAAACAATGATATACTGAATATTTAAGAAGAAACAACAAATGTGAATTTAATGAAAGTAATAACAAATGTGAATTCAATGAAAGTAACAACAAATGTGAATTTAATAAAAGGAACAACAAATGAAAACTTAACAAAAAGAATCCACAAATGATAAATTGAGAGCAATCAGTATTGGAACAACAATCGATAATCTATTTTTTGCAAGTAGAATAACACAACTAATTCATAATAAAAACAACACATTAACGAATCTATTCTAACTATTGAAGGAAATATCAAATCATTGATTTATAATAGAATTGATAAGATTACAAATAAGATAGTAGCTCATGTCGATTGGGCCCGCAGTCTTCAGAAGATTATCTTAAGAAAAATCAGTACGTGGAAATGATCAAAACACTTGAAGCTTCCATTAATTCCATAATTGATAAGTCATTTACAATGGGATTTTTGTATCGAGTGTCAAAAATTAAGAGATCTGAATTCTCGTATCTCTCTCTATCGTTCACTCTTCTTTATATATTACAATGAGAAAAGTAAATTAAGTTATCCTAAGGATCAAGAGATCCTCGGGATTCCTTTTACTATTTATGAACATTGCAAGATAAAAATTCAATCTTCCTTTGAACCGTTTTGTGCCTGATTTCTTCGATCATCAATGGTATGTACATCTTCATGATATTTATTGATTATCCTCAATTAACAACAATTGTCCATTTCTACATGAAATCAAAACAATTCAAACCAAAGATTAGAAAATATCTAATATCATTTAATATTATTTCCTAAGATATTTTTAATCATTTTCTTCCCTAATTACTTCAAACTAATAGAAAATTCAAGAATATATCATAAACCAAAGTAACCAGGAGAATATTTATACCTTTTTTCTTACCCCAACAGTATGTTGGAGATGTGGAAAAGAAGGGCACTACAAGAAGCAATGTAGATCCAAAATTGAGAAAAAGAAGGGATTTGAAGAAGCTCCTTCTATAGAAGAAAATACCTTCAAGGAAGAAGGAGGGGATGTGTACTTAGTTTATTCAAGAACACATGCAGATCATGAGGTATGGTTGGTTGACTCAGGTGCATCCTTTGATATGACTCCCCACAGGGAGTGGTTATGTGAATATGAAAGGTATGATGGGGGTAATGTTTTCCTAGGTGATGACTCGACAACCAGAATAATAGGACGAGGAAAAGTCAAGTTGAGGCTCATAGATGGAAGGATTAGAACACTACCTGGTGTTATGCAGATCCCAAGATTGGTCAGAAATTCGATTTATGTAAGAAAAATGGACGATGTAGGGGTAAAAACAATATTTGAAAAGGAAACATGCAGGATGGTTCAAGGAGAAATGGTGTTGTTGAAGGGAGTTCAATTTGGAACTCTGTATAATATGAAAGGAAGCACTATTAGTGATGGGTGTAATAGTTCCATTGTTCCTGATATTGGAGTTGAAGAAGAAATAACTCCTACAGTATCTAGAGAAAAGGTTATGTTGTGGCATCAAAGACTGGGGCATATCAGAGAGAAGGGTCTTCAAATACTACACGATAAAGGTATGGTTGAAGGTATGTCCAACTACTCTCTAGATTTTGATTTATATGAACATTGTGTATATGAGAAGCAGAATCGGGTAAGAGATCCCTCTGGTTCAACGAGGGAAGAATAAATTTTACAGCTAGTTCAGAGTGATGTGTTTAGACCTGTGTCAGTTCCATCATTGGGAACTGTGTACTATGTCTCATTTATAAATGAATTCTCTAGGAATACTTGGATGTATTTCCTCAGGAATAAATCTAAATTCTTTGACATGTTTAAAGAGTTTAATGCTCTTGTTGAGAATCAAACAGAGAAAAGAATTAAGGTGTTGAGGATAGATAATGCCAAAGAGTTTCGTGGGAATGAATTTGAATAATTTTGTAAGAAGTGTCATATAGAAAGGAAGAAGACTACTCCATATACACCTCAACAGAATGGAGTTGCAGAAAGGATGAACATGACATTGATGGAAAAATAAAGGTGCATGCTTAGTGGTATCGGGTTAGGGAAAGAATTTTGGGCAAAGGCAGTGGGTACTGCATGTTACCTGGTCAATGTATCACCCCCATCAATGTTGGATGACAAGACTCCACAAGAGGTATGGACTGGTAAGAAACCTTCTCTCACACATCTCAAGGTGTTTTTTTGTGAGGCCTATGTTCATGTTCCAAAGGAAAACAGGTGTATGCTAGATAAGAAGGATGAAAAATGTATCTTTATTGGGTATAAAGATGGTCTCAAAGGTTATAATATTTGTGTTGAGAAAAATATATGAATTGATCTTACTCAAGCATTTTTCAGATTCTGCTTGGCTAAATCAAAATAGAGGGGAATAGCACCCTACGTTTATAGGCATCAAAATTAATATCCTAACTCACAAGTATTGATTACAAGTGCTTAGGATAGTTTTTATAAATAAAAGCTTGCTGAAAAATTCAGTATTTATGTGTTTTTCTGAATATAACTGATGCTGAAATAAATATAGAGACAGAAGTAAAGACACCATGTCGATAATCAAGACAGATGAGACATAAAGCAATCCTTTATTTCATTCCAATTCATCAAAGAGTCATTCTCTTTAAAAAAAATTATGAAGAAGTTTTGGACCAAAGTCAAACTTAGACGTCCGCGATGAAACATACAAAAGGACCTCTGATAGAAAATCAAAAACTGAACTCTAAAAGATGGATCAGCTTGCCACAGAGTGTTTCCCACTCGACTCTACGCAATAGACTTTGTCAGTCATGAAAACTAATTCACAAACAGACAAGTCTACACAAACTATCAAATATAGATCAACACCTATGAAAAACAAGTGTCTGAATGATGTAATTCATCCCTGAATCTTGTTGTCTACAATAATACCCTGCTATCATAAAAAAGTATTAGGCTTGTGATAAATTAAGGAATGAATGAAAACTGAACTATCTCAACACAAACTCAAAGAGAAAACCTTAGTATGCTTCTCCTTCTATTCTCCTTTGTTCCTCCCTTTCCTTTTTTCCTTTAAGCAAATTAGAATTGGTTGAAGTAGTTGAACTACTTCATTAGTTAAGTTAACTAAAAACTCAACCAACTAGTTAAGTTAAATAAATAATAACTAGTTGGTGGGACCCCTTGTGACTCCCCTTTAACAATCATAACATAACTAGTTAATTAAACAAAAACATCCCTCCTTGTGACTCCAATCATCTCATTCATGTTTGACAATTTATCACATTGATATTTGAAATTATTTTCAAAAATATATTACTCATATATCCAAAAAAACATGTTGTCCTAAATATCACAAGTCAATTGTTCTCAAGAATAAATAAAACTTAAAATCCAATTTTCTAGTCTGTGAGGCAATATTTCCCTTGTTGTTTCTATCACCTTTTAATCTCTTTGAATTTGCCTTAGGTTGTGTGGAACCTTTAGGCTTAATCTCATCGATCACATGAGAGCAATCGTCCCTCAAATGCATGCGGGAGGACACATATTTATCAGAATAATTTGAAGGTGAGGAAGGGGCAGTGGTGACTTTCCCTTTGTCAAGGGCATGGTGGGCCTCGGTTTTCAATATTTTTCTTGAAAATCTCATTCATGTATGCATAATTGATTAGCAAGTAGTTTCTTTAGAAACCATACATGACAACTCTTTTAAAAATATGAAATAAATTTTGGTTCAGTAACATATCAGACTCATGCAATCCAATCCATACAATTGTTTAGTTGTCATTTATGAGCAGGGGGTGAATAAGGGTTCTGGGATATGCGAGGGGTTTGTATTGAGCGAAAAATGTTAAAATGAGGGGGAAAAGAATATGGTTATTTCTCATCGACAACAAACAATTAACTAGAAATGTAAACCAAAGAACATGTCACGGTAATCCATCCCTGTGATCTTAAACTGTCACAATACATAACTCCTCTTAACTGTAATTAAATTTTAGGAACACGGAGTGGGTAATGAATATGGGAAGGCGAGGGAGTTGTGATTAATGAAAAGTGAAATAATGGTAGGGAAAAAAAATGGATATTGTTCATAAAATTAATTAAGTAATCCATAAAACCATTATCTATTTAGTGCAAATGTTTGAACACTAACCAAACAATTTATGTGATCAATTAAACAATCACTGTGTGTAATTTAACCATTACTAAGTGTTAAACATGCTCACTATTCACATTTAAATCCTTAATACTTCCAATTAGTCACACTGTCATCATACTCAAATAATATGCCTTTCAACAACCTGTATAAAAATTATATGTCCTCTCACTTATTCTTTTAAACATTCAAACAATCCCAATGAACACACAACCATTTGTGTTGACTCTGTTCAACATCCAAACCATCAACCATCGTCATAAATTAAACCTGTAAATCAAACACAAACACAAGCTCTTTTAAAATTGTGCCCGATTCCATTGCTCTAATCAATTTAACATTTAAATTGCAAAAATACCATACTGTTATAGAACCCATTCCCATCTCTGATGGTGTAATCATTGATACGATGCATGATATCCATAAAACATACACAGCTTGCAATCAGGTCACAAATATCAATTCTTTAAATTGCAATGATCTCGATCGAGCAATTTAAACACACTGTAACAACAACCATCATTTAAATTCATAATATGTTGTAGAAAACATACAAATCAATGCATAGCACAAGGAAACATACTCCCAATCAAACCATAAACAATTTTTGAGTTATCAATCCAACACAAGGAGGCAATGATTGTATGCCCGATTCCATTTCCCAAATCAATCAATTAAAACGATGTTGAGACATCGAATCAACTGTCATGATAAATGAATACAATGATTATACACCAAAAATCATTTTAGACTTCAACTGTGTAATCAACCCGATCAACAGAGAGGAGCCCATAATCAAACTACTATCAATGCTACTCCACAATAGTCAACAATTTACCTGACCGGAAATAATTGATTCATTTATCAAAATCAAGCTTGAATAATCAAGGGTTCTCTTTGTGGATCAACATAGGGAGACTAGAGTAGACCACCCACATCAGGTGAGAAAATTTTGACACAATACGATGGACACACAGTCCATATCACCAATAGCTTCGCAGAAAGGGTGATAGTTCACGAGATAGGAGAGATTATGAACAGAGGAGAAGAGGATTCTTATAATAACACTGAGAACATGCAGGGAATCACCCTCATGGTTTTCCTAATCGACCCGTGTAATGCTGATATAAAAACAGAGCCACGAAATAACAACCAACCCTAAAGACATCATCTTGGAATAATAGCCACCCAAACCAAATATGCAGAAACCACATTCATATACGAATCCACAACCAAGAAAAAACAATAGCAGTGACCCATGGTGGTTCAAAATCAAATGCAACAACCAAATACGAATGGGTATGTTCACAAGAACTGTGTGGAGACAACCAACAAGTCTGGACTGAATGAAACCCTCCAAGTAAAACCCATAAGACAACAGAGAGCTTTCATGTCTTCTCCACACAAAATTATCAATGAAATCATGACTTCAACAATCCAATCCTTTCATTTACAGTGAATACACACAACCAACCATTCCATAGAAATCTCACAATTCTACATAGTTTCCAGTCTCAAGAAAATCACAGACCCACACATCACCGAGCCAATATATATTTCATAACCAGAGCGGGTTCATGGATGGAAAAAAAGATATACCTATAACCAAAAATCCTTAAAAATGTGATCTTGGCTGAGCAATTCTTCCTTTGCCTAAAAATCAGAGCTTAACCACAACGAAACACAATTGAACAATAGACAAGCTAGGGTGACGGCCAGTGGGAGAGGTATGGAGTCACGTGCAGTAAATGCACGTCGCTTTCATCCTCCACTCATTCAATTACTTAGTACATGCCAACCAACTCTCGATTAATCCATTCAATTAATCCATGCATCGAAACCAACATCCATTAATTGCCAAATGTGCCACCATATATCACATTAACCAATGCCAAAAATACCATAATGCGTATAAACCTTCAGAGGACTCAATATATCACATATCCATTAACATTGTTAGTTAGGACTAACACCATTCCCTTTAAACTTCAAATGCATAGTAGTATATTTCCTTTCTTTTGGATTTTGTTCATATTGTTTTATTTCTTTTCAATTGCTCTTATTTGTTTTTAATAACATGTATCTTTTGCAGGTGTCACAAGTAATAAATCAAGGGGTAAATAGAAAAGGTAACAATGGATATCATAATCCATTATGACATGACATTAGAGCCTAGAGCATACATTATCCATTATGTAGAGCCTTGTAAGTAGTGTTGAACAACAACATAAATATCAAATCAGAACCTGATCTTCCAATCCACAAGGGGGTCCCACCTACTAGTATTATATATCATTAGTTTATAATTAATATGCTTTAGAAATACTTTGTGAGAGAAATCCTCGTTGCGATTTTATCGTCAACAAACTGGCGAATCCACAGGGAAATTTGTTTTCAATACATTAAGAACTTAGAACACATGGTTTCGCAAACCAAGAACACCAGATCAAGAATATATAACCAGGATGATTATGCAACAAGGGAAGTGAGCGGATTTAATGGAAAAATGACAGGGAATTTGGGAATAACTCATGAAAAATGTTAAGTATGAGAGGTTTTATCCCTGTATGCATAATCATTCAACCAGAATCTGCTCTTTACTCCAAGGATAAAAATTTATGGACTTGCTAATTTAACTCTCAAATGGATGAAGAAAAGGAAATTAGAAGCGGGAGATAACCAATTTCTTTATAAGACAACAGTGAAATAAGATAACAAATTCAAGTTTTCTTTCAGGGGAAACATCGTAATAGTTGCGTAAGCTTGATTGTTATTGACTAACAACGCCTTGCAGGAGTGTCACTGTGGCAGCACTGATCCAACGTCTTATTCTTGACCAAAACCAACTAAAAGATGAAAAAGAAATAAAAATCATGACAGAATTAAGATTACAAAATTTAAAACCATAGAAAATAAAATGACAACAATGGAAAAGCAGCAGGAAATTATTTAAACAAAAAGTAGAAATCAAACTACCATAAAAGCATAAATGAAAAACAGTGGAAAAAAACAAGTAGAACTAGACTACTAGTATACAAAAAATCCAAACAACGTTAGAAATCTTCAAGTTGGTTCCATGTAATGTTTCAAGTGAGAACAATTAGTGTTGTAGGAAAACAATTTCTCTTGTAAATCCTTTAGAATGTAAGAATTAGTACCCAGGAAAAAAGCGATCTTGAAAGGACCCAGCCATATTTTTTGCAATTTTGAATTTCTTCCCCTAGCAGCATGTGTTGAATCCCACAACATCACCTTTTCATTGACTTTAAACTTGGAAGTTTTGACACTCTTGTTGAAATACTTCTTAACAGTTTGTTGTCTCCCTTTTATATTATCCAAGGCAAACATCCTTTTCTCTTCTAAAGCTAGGAGTGCATTTATCCTTTGTGAAATATTAGAAGAATTTAATTCTTCGATCTGTAGCATCAACCTTAAGGAAGAAATTTCCATCTCAGTAGGAAAGAGGGCCTCTTGACCATAGACAAGATGAAAAGGGGTGCAACCAGTGCTTACCTTGGCGGTAGTTTGATCTTCCCAAAGGGCATAAGTGAGGAGGGTGTGCCATTGACGAGGCTTATATTCGATGATCCTTTTGACGATCCTCACCATATTTTTGTTGGTAGACTCAACCTTCCCATTTCCTTTGGGATAATAAGCTGATGAGGTGAAATTTTTAACCCCCAACTTAGCTAAAAATTGGGTCATCTTAGCAGAAATGAAAGAGGGACCATTGTCTGTAATAATTTCCAATGGAAGACCAAATCTGGAAAAGATGTTATTTTCAAGGAAATAAATTACCTGATCATCTTTTGAATGCTTAAGTGGGACAACTTTAACCCATTTTGTAAAATAGTATGTGGTTGTCAAAATAAAAACTTGTCCTGCTGAAGATGGGGGATTAATAGGACCAATAAAATCCAATCCCCACTTTGAAAAGGGAAATTCTGGAAGGATAGGTTGTAATGGCATGGCTGAAAGGCGTTCTTTCCCAGCAAATTTTTGGCACTTGTCACAAGATATCGAAAAAACATAAGAGTCAAGAAAGATTGAAGGCCAATAGTATCATTTTCTAATAATCTTGAAAGCAGTGGTTTTAGCAGAAAAATGGCCTCCTACATGAATGATCGAATCTAAAGAACCATGAGTTTCTTGCAACAATTTTTGTGCGTCCTCATTTTCTACATAGCGAAGAAACATACCATCAGCAAATCTTCGAAACAAGAAATCTCCTATAATGACATATATTGCAGATTCAAGACGGAACCTTCTCCTTTGATGAGTGTCTAATTTGTTTGGGCATCTTTGATTTTGTAAATAGTAAATTAAATTCTTATACCATGGATGTTTAGACACAGGGAGGATCTGGTTATCAATGTAAAAGAGAGTTGATAGGGAGCTATCATATTCATCAATCTATTCACTATTTTCATCATGTTGAGCTAAGTGAAAGGCTAAGTCACGTCCCTTGATAGTGGTAGAAGTCACGATATTCAAATCATGCTCCTGAATCTTGGAAAGACAATGTGCAAGCTTCCATGAAAGATAAGTCTGTGAGAGCAAAAACTTGACAGCAGGTAAAGGGACTTTTACCAACGTATGCTTACCTAAGATAAAGTGGCGAGACTTCTCAACGACTTTAACAAGAGAGAAAACATGTTTCTCGATAAAAGAATATTTAAATTCATCATCAGAAAAGATTTGACTCATGTAAGCCACTGGTTTTTCATTACCTTGGTCATCATTTTCCATGAGGACAGCAAAAACTGCTTCCTCAGTGGCATTAGTATATATCGTGAATTCCATCTCAAAATATGGCTTCGCCAAAACCGGTGTCGAACTGATTTCTTTCTTTATCCCTTCAAAATGATTTTTGACATCATCCGTCCAAGAAAAAGAATGATCTTTCTTCAGAAGATTATGAATTAGTTTGACCATCACAACAAAATATGGAACAAATTTACAAACGAAATTAATAACCCCCAAAAAATATTGAACCTCCTTCTTGGAAGTGGGAGTAGGCAGATTAAGGATAACCACAATCCTTTCGGGATCAATGCTTATTCATGAATCGGAGATGATGTGTCCAAGGCGCTTTCCCTCGGTAACGCTGAAAATAGACTTAGAAGGATTTAGAGAAATGAGAAATTTCCTACATCGCATGAGAACTTTTCTCATATGACCAAAATGATCTGATCCAGTTTTAGAATAAACATTTAAGTTGTCCAGGTATATTTGAATGATATTGTCGATCAAATTGTCAAAATATATTTGCATAGCTCTTTGAAAAGTGGCACCTGCATCAGATAATCCAAAAGGCATACGTTCATAAGAAAAGGTACCCCAACGAGTAATAAAGGTGGTTTTATATTTATCTTCCCTTTTTACCTTGATTTGATTGTAACCGGAAA
>ML783616.1:0-31561 GCA_009831015.1 Picea engelmannii | reverse complement strand
CAAATGGGTATTTAAAAAGAAGTTGAATGCATAAGGAAAAGTGGAGAAATATAAAGCTCGGTTAGTAGCAAAGGGTTATTCCCATGTTGAGGGAATTGATTTTGGTGAGATTTTTTCTCATGTTTCCAAGTTAACTTCTATAAGATTTCTATTATATATTGCTGATGCATTTGATTTTGAAGCAGAACATATGGATGTGAAGACAACATTCCTACATGGGGATCTGGAAGAAGAAATATATATGAAGTAGCCAGAAGGATTTGTTGTGAAGGGAAAGAAGGAGCTGGTATGCAAGCTGAAAAATTTCTTGTATGGTTTAAAACAATTTCCAAGGATGTGGTATCAAAAAATTGATACTTATATGATGGGACTTGGCTTCACAAGAAGCAAAGAGGATCATTGTGTGTATTTTAAATTAATTGGTGATCATTTGATTTATTTGTTCTTGTATGTGGATGACATGTTGTTGATAGGAAACAACAAGGAGATTATCCAAGATCTGAAAACTCAGTTGTCCTCTAAATTTGACATGAAGGATCTCGGTGCTTCAAATTTCATTTTCGGCATGGAAATTAAAAGAGATTGGAAAAAGAGGAAACTCTAGTTAAATTAGAGAAAATATGGTGAGACAATAATGCATAGGTTTAATATGCAGGAATGTAAACCAATCAAGGTCCATATTCCTGTTGGTGTAAAGTTATCTGTGGATCAGTGTCCCAAGACACAGGAAGAGGAGGAGGAAATGTATGTTTTTCCATATGTGAGTGCAGTTGGAAGATTGATGTATGCAATGGTCTGTACTAGACTGGACATTGCACATGCACTGGGATTTTTGAGCAGGTATATGTCAAAACCAGGGAAGGAGCACTGGACAATAGTAAAAAGGGTTTTCAAGTATTTGCGTGGCACTGCGAGCTATGGATTGTGATACCAAGGAATACCAGGATTGGATAGAGTGTTGTACATACATGGCTTTGTGGATGCAGAATGGGATGGAGATCTGGATCATAGGAGCTCTACAAGCGGGTATGTGTTTAACCTGTTTGGAGGAGCAATCAGTTGGATGAGAAAAAGACAGGTTGTAGTGGAACTTTCAACAACAGAAGTTGAATACATGGCAGTCACTCATGCAAGTAAGGAATGAGTATGGTTACAAAGATTGTATTCAGGTATTGGGTTGGTACAACAAGTTGTAAGGATAGATTGTGATAGTTAGAGTGCATTTTTTCTAGTGAAGAACCCGACTTATCATTCAAAGACAAAGCATATTAATATTCAATATCACTTTGTGAGAGACATGGTTGAAGAAAAGAAAGTGTTTCTGATGAAGGTGGACAATTTAAAGAATGTTGCAGATTCATTAACAAAATATGTGAGCATTGAGAAGTTTTCTTGGTGTAGAGGATCCATGGGCATTGTTAACTATGTAATCGTGTAACCCCCTATATGCAAAGAAAAAAACAAGTGGGAGAATGTTGGGTATGTGTTATATTCTTTGCATGACTAGATCTAGTGTCTTCTATGTTGCGCCGAGCGTCCAGGGGTTCGGGGGCAGCACCCCCAAGAAAAAAAATTCCTCGGGAAATGTGTCACATTTTTTTCATCGTTTTTTATGTCTCCTCAATTTTTATGTCCATTGTTGGGTGGTTTTTCGGCACATGATTTTTGCTAATGGTTTTCTATTTTTGGTTAAGTAATTATGGTTGTTGACTAATCCAAGTTATTGGGTTAGGTTTTTGGATGTTGATGGCTCATATATGTATATTGTATTGTAAACAATGTATCACTATGAATGAGTATAAAAATTGTTGGTTTTCCCGGTTTGGGTTTCCAGGGGAAAAATATCTATGTAATGTGTGTATTTTCCATTGTATTTTTTTTGTTCTTTTATTGAAAATCTATTTGCAGTAAAATATTGTACAATGTTAAAATATACAAATATATCATAAATTAAATAAAAAAATCATATGAAATTTTAACCAAATGTACCCAGATATCTCTTCTACATATCGTCAAAATTTCATAGTCTGAAATGTCCCTGAAAATAAATTATAATGAAAATGGAGAACTGACTTGTTTAAAATTGATTTTAGGAGTATTCAAGAACCCTAAATTTTCCAAATACCATGTGAAAATACATGGGAAAATACCATGTTCTTCCAAATACATGGGTTTGGAACCACCATTTCAATTTTTACTTTTTTCACATGCACCCCTTTTTTAATATACTTGTAAGCTATATATAAATCAATATTGGAATTATTGTGTGTATTTTTAAAGCCATAATATGCCATTAATGACAACATTAATCCTTTGACATCAATGACAATAATTCCAACAATCTTCCCCTTTGTCATTGATGACAATCCTACAACGAAACACATACTCCACCAGGCACAGAAAAAATTTCCCCCTTGTCTGCAAATATCCCCCTTTGACATCAATGGAAAAGGGATGTTCCCCCTGATATATTGTTTTTCCTTAAGAACTTAGCGACTAAATGAGATGGATATCACTCCAAACTACATGTCCCTTAATTTTTTATGACTGCAAAACCTACTCAATTAAGGTAAAGAAACATTCTTGAAGAAGTATGAAATTTGTCGCCAACAACACAAGAAAATTAGTCTGTATCAATCCAGAAAGTCTTTGTATCTAACATAAGCAGTAGTGCATCTCCAATAACATTTGAACATGGTTCGGTCGGTCTCAGCAAATCCAAGTCAATTCAACAAGAAATAGTCAGGTCAACAAGAAAACATCAATTGGGTTCGCATATCAACAAATTCAAGTATTCCCCCCTTTTGTGGGATCAATAACTAGCAGCAATAGTTATCGTCGAAAATTCTAGTCGATGAACAACCCAGTCGAAGCTCAGTTGAAGAATACTTATTCAAAAATTGAGTCGGATGTCATGTCACTTCGATCCTCGGTCGACCACTTCCAAGGAAATCACCAATAAGTAAGAGGAACATTGCAAGACTATATAACCTATGATACACAATTATATGAATTCCTCAAACATCTATTCAAATGATTCCATGAGCATCCATCAATCCAACCACAATCTATCCTAGTAGTCGACAATGGTCCACAATTTTTTCTTTCACGTCTCTTCTGCAAATATTTGAAATCATGATTTCCATTCCTTATATTTTTATGGTGAGGATTATGATAGTGTGAATGTGTTGAACCTGCATAGAATAGATCTATTTAAACAATGATACACACATTTGCAGAGAGAATAGAAGAAAGAAGAAGAAGGAGAGAAAGAATGAAAGAATTCTCATTAACTGCTATGAATAATGAATAATTTACACATGATATACTCTGTATAACTCAATGAGTTCAACTAGAGGATAACCAATGTGCCATAGTGGTGGTCTAGAGTGATCTAGACACACACCAATAGTTACGGGAGTGAATTTCCACCTAGTCTAGTCTCTCAGGCAATTACGGGAGTGAACTGCCACCTAGTCTAGTCTATCAGACAGTTACGGTAGTGAACTGCCACCTAGTTGAGTTAACTAGTCAACTAGTCTTCAGTTAACTGACTGAACAAAGAGTAGTGAGGAGTTAAATTAGGGAATCAAGGCTAATGCACCACTCTGGTGATGATACCAAGGCAAGGTCAAATTATCATGGTGATGATCCCAATGTTGCATGGTGACAAAACCAATGCAACATCTAAACTCAACTCAACTAGTCAAACTGAAGTGTCAACTGAAAGACAATATTCTCCAGGTGGAATATTCTCCCCTAAATTATAGAAGACTGGATAATGACTAATTATGACTAATAAACAAGGAAAAACCTTAGGAAAAATAAATCCTAGGTGTGTGTGAAGTAACTCCAACAGACAAGGAACATATTTTTGTTTGGTTTATCAAAGAAAGTAGGTTAAGGATCAAGTTCACTTACATGAATAGAAAAAATCATCATCTCAACAACAATGTCAGGTGTAACAACATGATCAAATTATGGCATGTGAGGAACATGAAACTCATAAATATGTTCAACACAATCAACAATAGATTTTTCTTCTAGAAAACTAGTCTGAACTCCACCTCCAACAAATAAAACTTCCATGGTTGTAGTAAGGCCAGGTGTGGGTAGGGAGGAAACATCAACATCATATACAAGACCTATTCTTGATGACTTCATCTCAGGGGTAATAGGAACAACAATACCCTATCCATTCTTTCCAAGTCCTCCTCTGGTATAACCCATCTTTCTCAGCATTTCATACCCAATACCTGCAATGTGTTTTTCAAAGCGAGTTGTGTGAGGCCACCTTGGTGGAAAAGATCTTATGAATTCATCCTTGTTGTCCTTGTAAAGAATGGCAATTTTACATGCAACATCATTTTCTTTCTTCCTGATGTCTTATTCTTTGATGGGGATTTTTATTACATCATCATAACTTTTATATTTTCCTTCATTTACTTTCTTTGGTGGATCTGTAGCTTTTGAATCTTCTTTCATGGTCATCTAACTCTTATCATAACCAAGACCAATATTAATGAATGGATACCTTTGACAATTGATGATATTGATGATATCATCTAAGGTTTCAGGAATATTTGAAAACTTCAATCGTATGTTCAACTTAATAGTTGTTTTATCACTTTTATTCAAATTAATAGTTTTTTTCTCTAGTTCCTTTCTTGAGGAAACGATTTCAAAGTCTAGATTTTCGTAGTTTCTTCCTTTTTCTTCATATGGATTCTAAACAATTCTTGTATCATTCTTGCCTCTTCTAATTGAACATTTAGTTTCATGCTAAGATTTTTTGTTTCTTCAAGGATTTGTTACATTTTGGATATTGAACCATGATCCTCTTCTTCATATTTCTACAGTTGTTCCTTTTGTTTCAAATTATTTTTCCTAAGATTCTTTATTTCACTTAAGGCACACATGAGTTCTTCTTCAAGATCCACTTCCCCATCTGTTTCAACATTTTCTTCCCCGTTTTAATTTGTCTTTTCTTTCCCTTTGTATTCATTTTCCAAGGCATCAATTTTTGTTTCTATGGCCATGAATAGAGTTTCTTTTATTTCACTAACATAGATACTTTATTTTCTCTCTTCAGATGAGCTACTTTCATATTTGGAGTAAAGAATTTTCTTTTTCTTATGGAATTTATTCTACTTTTCATGCTTACCATTTTTTGTGGTGATGATATTTTCTCTCTTTCTTAATGTTATTATCTTCTTCGTCATCACTACTTTAATTTTTCACATATGGACACTTAGCAACAAAATGTCCTACTTTTCCATAATCAAAGCATTTAAATTGAAACTTTCCTTTATATTTTCCAGATCCTTTTTGGAGTTTCCTCACAAAAT
This sequence comes from Picea engelmannii, assembly GCA_009831015.1. Lineage (NCBI taxonomy): Eukaryota > Viridiplantae > Streptophyta > Pinopsida > Pinales > Pinaceae > Picea > Picea engelmannii. The sequence continues at coordinate 26,213 of ML783616.1, read as the reverse complement.
AGGACTCCTTTGAATGTGATTCATTGTTGTAGCTATCACTTGATGCATGCTCTATGTTCTTTTTCTTCTTTGAGGCTTTGTGGGCTTCTTCTTTCTTTCATGGATTTTCTTTCTCTATCCTCATTTCATACATTATCAAGATCCCATGCAATGAATCCATTGTCAATGAATCAAGATCCTTCATTTCTTCAATGGATGAAACTTTGGCATCAAATATTAATGGGAGTGACATTAACACCCTTTGTACAAACATCAGTTCTTCAACCTTTTCACCATGTCCTATGATGATGTTGACAATTTTTTCCACATAGAGGAGATAGGATATAACATTTTATTTTTCTTTCATTTTTATACTTTTGAAATGTCTTCTATGAGTTTATATATTTTCCTTCTTGACCTTGTCATCACCTTCATAGATATTTTGAGGCTTGTCCAAAATTTCTTTTGTCGATTCACAATGCATCACCTTGAAAAACTCAAACTCTAATAGACCACACAAAATGACATTCATAGATTTTGCATTATTCTCACTAGGCTTCTTCTCGACAACATCTATGGGTATAGTTGTTGGGGTTATATAACTAGTCATACAATGGATCCATGTTTTTGGATAAACATTTTTGACTGGCCATGTGTACTTCGAGATATGCCTTCCAGTGGTTAGACTGTTTCCAAAGGAAACTTCTTTGATACCTATTGTTGAGCACACACTTATACTGAGATATGGGTGGGGTGAATTGGTATGAGAAAATTCATTTTTATTTTTCCAAACATTCATCAACCATAAGAAAATAATCACATATGAGATCTATTAACAGTCGAACATGGAACACAATATTTTCATGGAAACCCTTTCAGGGGAAAACCACAAAAATTCTCTTTATAATTATTTATAGGCACAAACCTACTCTTAAAAATATTTTTAGGCATCAATCTATTGAGGACACCAATCCCCATGGATAAAATCCCTTGTAGGAAACAACCTACTCTTCCAGATATTCGTAGACATCAATCTACTCAAGACATCAATCCCCACCGCTAAGCACAAACTTAGAAAGAGACACCAATATCTTTATTACTGGAGACACCAATCCCCACTGGTAAAATCCCTCGTAGGCACCAACCTACTCTTACAAATATTCATAGACACCAATCTACTAGAGACACCAATCCCCACCGCTAAGCACCAGCAAGAGACACCATCTCTTTGCTTGAGCATCACTAACCTTCAAGTTAAAAATTATTCTTTAGTACATATTAATTATTCAAAAGATGATAGCATTCACATTACTTTCACTGAGTCTACTTGCTAAGTCTTCCTTCACCAGGTCTGACCAATATTTGAATTTCCAAATGAAATTTATGGTAACTTTCTCAAAGCTCGTTTCTTTTAGCTTATTCCCAAGAACAAAATTGTATAGCATGCCATGTATCCAAATTTTCAAATATAATTCTATATTTTTTACCTGAGATACTTCGCTATGTATTCTCATATCCCTGAAAATTTCACAGTTTGAAAAGTCCCAGAAACGAAGTTATAGAGAAAATGCCAAGCTGACCTATTTGAAGATTATTTTAGGACTATTCATGAACCCTAAATTCCACAAGAAATATCTCATAACGTATATAAAACCAACATATTGAATTTTAACCACATGTACTGAGAAATCTCACCTTCATCTCCTCAAAAGTTCATGATTGGAAATGTACCAGAAAATAAGTTATAGAGAAAATTCCAAACTTGCATGTTTGAAACTGATATCAAGAGTATTCAAGAACCCTAAATTCCACAGGGGCTATCTCATAAATTATAGAGAATAAACGTATGAAGTTTTAATCACATGTACCTATATATCTTTCCCGTGTCGCCTCAAAATTTCACAGTTTGAAACTTCCAAGAAAATAAGTTCTAGGAAAAATGTCGAAATAACATGTTTGAAACTAATTTCAAGAGCATATAGGAACCCTAACTTCCACAAGACATATCTCAGAATAGAGAACCAATGTCTATAATTTTGACCACAGGTATCCAGATATCTCTCCTCCATATCCTCAAAATTTCACGGTCTAAAACTTCCCAAAAAATAAGTTATAGTGAAAATTCTAAACTGACTCGAAATTGATTTCAATCTTTGCTCATCCACTTCTTCAAATGTTATTAGATTTTTCACCCACACCCTTTTTATCAATACTTTCTCTTTTTTATACTTTATCATAACCCTTTATGAAGGGACATGTTAATTCAAAAAGATGCAACACCATTAATTAAATAATTAATTTCCTTTTTTATTTCAATTTTCTCGATACGATGGGAAAATACCATGGACATCCAAATCCATGGGTTTGAAACCACCATTTCACTTTTTACTTTTTCACGTGGACTTAGTTTTTAATATTCTTGGAAACCTATATAAAAATAATTCTTGTAAATTCTATGTGTATTTGTAAAGCCATAATATGTCATTAATGACAAAATTAATCATTTGACATCAATGAAAATAATTCCAACAACTTGGTGTAGATCAAATAATTTATCCATCTCGAATATCCATATTATAGGATCTTTACCATCAAAAATCCTCATATCAATATTTGAAATGAATTATTTCCTTGGAGCCACATTGAAACCTCAATGTGTGGATCTTGAAGTGATGAGTAATCATGATTTTGGGACTCAATCTTTATTTCTTTTACATCTTCATGGTTTCCTTGCATTTTGATATCTCCTTTAGGGAGTCTCTCATCTAAAGTATGTAAGATCATGGAGGATGTGGAATTTTGCAATCCTAACATTTTTTTACCATATTATCGTGATTTTTATCTATATTCTTTTCCATCTCTCTTGTTTTCATCCATCTTATTTTCCACCTCATCCATCTTCTTTTCCACCTTTTCAATCTCGTGAAACTTTTCTTCTTTTTCTTCTTGGGTCATGGTTGAGATGTCTGGAGGTTTATTTGGTGAAGTAAATTTTGGATGAACCTTTGGAGCTATGTGAGAAAATAATAATTCTCCCCTTTATCACAAATTTTGAATCAAAAAAATATATCCTCTAATCAAAATTTATGTCAATTGTAAGTTACATACCTTTAAAACCCTAATTTGGAGAATGTTTAGATGGCTAACCTTTGTCTTGATATATATTTGAAATTTTAACCCTTCTGAGTCTAAACTTTTATTTTGTATTAATCTGATATGACTTCTTAAACTCTTGAAAATTTCACAGTCTAGACCTTCGCTAATAAAAAGTTACAGCAAAAATACCAAAATGTTTTGTTAAAGACTAATTTCAAGATTAGTAAAGAACCACAAATTCCACAAGATATATATCACAAATTATAATGATTCAAAATTTGAAAAAAAAGTGTACATGTAAATAAATATGCCTCCTAAAGATTCTAAATATTTTAGAGTTTGAAACTTCACTGAAATTGATTTATAGAGAAAATAAAATGATGATTCGTTTGAGACTAATTTTAGGACTAGTCACAAACCCTAAATTCCATAGGATATGTCTCTAAAACTGTAATGAACCAAAACCTGGAATTTTTACCACCTATTCTTAGATATATTTCCTTAGTTTGATAAAAAAAAAAAATTATAATGTAATGTCTAAAACTTCCCATAAAAAAAGTTATAGAAAAAATTCCAAGATGACTTGCTTGAAGTAGCGAAACCCTGGTATCGATGCTCTAATACCAAATTTTATGAACCAACACATTTAGAATGAAAAAAAGTCAGTCAACAATAGTCTACTTTGATAAGGAAACCTACTTTTACAATATATTCAATGATGTACAAAGATGAGATAAGATGATACTAAGACTAAGTATCCTTGCTGTGTGTGTGTGTAAGAGACAAAGGATAGAATTATAATGAAAGGGTACAATGTAGAGTTCTATCATACATACTAATATAACACAAAAAATTTAACAGTTCAATATCTAGGGATTAATAATGAATTTTATACTTAACATGAGATTTGTCTAGGGATTAACATACTTCCTCTCAATATTTCTAGATTTCACCCCCATTTATAATTCAAGGCACTTTAACGGGTGCCTAAATTGGCATACTTTCAACACATRTTCAATACCTTTTTCCTTACCATTTTTCCACTGTTAACTCCCTTTTGATATCTTTCTCATCCAGTATGCATTATTTTTTCACAAAGGTATGAATCTTCTCTCRTATGCCATTTTTACATTCTTCTTACATATTTYTTAAGGAAAAATATTACCTTCTTGAACTTAAATTTCTATGTAGGAACAATTACAATGGATGTAACTCCTCTACAAGTGTTTCAACTCCTCTACAGTTGTTGCAACTCAAATACAATTGTTGCAACACTGAGTACAATATCATGCTACAACTCCAAGAAAAAGTCTACCAACACATCAGTCAACAGTACAACCGAAAGTCGGGGAATGTTCTTCACATAGAAAGGTGATAGGAGACAAGTGGACAACCAAAAGAGAAAATAGTTCTCATACCAATATTTTCTCAGCTAATCCAAGTCATCATATGCCCGATCTTTCCTAAATATTGGCAATATCAGTGTAAACAGATGAACAATTTTTATCTCTTGTATGTCCATCTGTCTCTTTGTTTTATTTAGACACTGAATGTATTGTATAAAAATCCTAGTTTTCCTTGAGCTTGGGGAGTGATTCTAACGATAGCATACGACTGTATTGTAAAACTAAAGACTTCSGAAATACATTTTTTTTTCTCCTGTTCAYGTGATGATGTGTTGAATGTTCATGTGATTATGATTTTGTATCCTAGTGCCTTGTGTAAGGGGGTGGGGCCCCCTCCTTACTCAGGTACTTCATGTACATTAAAAGTAAGATTAACATTTTTTTTACTTCATTTAATTATATAGTTATATTATCTCTTTACATTACTATTGTTAGTACCCTGATCTATAGGGAGAAATTTCTTAAATTTGGTGCTATGTTCCAGCAGCACATGTGTCGGATAAAGGCGCGCTACTAAAAAAGTGACATTCTTGCAGCGCCATCATAAAACATCATATCATTTCCTAAAAATACTTGAATTCTTCACCAGAATTGTTTTTGGTCCATATCTAGACTGCTTATGTTATTGAATATTATTGTATACAACCAAGAGCCAACATTGGTAAAAGGTCAATTTTTCATATTCATTCCAGGAAAAAAAATACTAATAACAAAAAAAAAAAAAACAAACGGATCTCCAGAGCCAAATGCATCTGCAATCAACACACAATACGATTTAACAACACAACAAAACTCATCATGGGGAGGAGCCCACAAGGGGGAGGCCCCACCTCCTATTATTCTAGGATTTATTCTAAAGTCGAGGCCACATGGGAGATCAAACACACCGAGGGCGCCACGAGGCTAGTGTATAGTCAAGGAAGCGCACATAAGTCAAAAGCTAGCGCCCAAGCGCAAAGACATATGAAAAAGGAGCCCACGCGGCCAAAGTAGAGTGCACTACACGACGGGCAGAGTGAAGAACAGTGTTGAATATAGAAGCAAGAAATAGCTTATGTGTAATGTATGTGGGATTATTCCCTCAATTTAAAAGAACAAGAAGTTATACGTTTTTGGCTGCTATGTATTGCAAAGACGATACCGAGAGATACGAGCTTCAAGTCTTCAGATTCCTCTTGAAGATGAACCGATATGGATAAATCAATTTAGACCTTGTTGATCACTAGAGTGACCACCGGCGCAAATAATGGCACAGAGGCAGTTTCACACCAGGATCCACAAATGACTTAAGAGCACCGATCGACAATTAAAGACTACCCAAGGTTCGAAGCTCATGCAAATACGGGGAATGCTCAGTTACTAAGTTTTGAAATGCATCCATCTTCTGTAACAACTGTCTCGATATCAAATGCACAAGTACCAGGAAAACGCCCAGGTGTCGATGGAATTTCCCAATCAACTATGTATAAATTCATTCGAGGGTAATATGAGGAGCAGTATAATCTCTAGGGTCGCCTCTTATCCTATTGCCTATAGTGAAGCAGAGTTGATTGGATCCATCAACATTTTTACTTCCTGTGGAGAGCCTGTGCGGTTCAAAGACCTATGGGGCCAAAACAATGGAATGGTTGTGGTATCTCTCCTTATGCAGTTTGGGTGTCCATGCTGTTGGGAGTTTCCCTCGACATTGAAAGATGTGAAGCCAAAGTTTGACTTAGTTGGAGTGAAGCTAATAGCACTTGGTGTAGGCACTCCAGATAAAGCCCGCATCCTGGCTGAAAGTTACCATTACCAATGGGTTTTCTTTGTACAGATCTAGATTGTAAGGTGTATAATGCTTTTGGGTTATGGTCGGACATTCTTTAATCCTGTCAGTGTTAAAGTCCTCACAAGGTTTGATTCCCCACAGAAAGCTTTGAATAATTATACAATTTCTACAACCTCAGAAGCTAGAAGCACACTTACAGGAATTGACAATTGTTTGCAAGAAAACTATTGAAGTTCGAAATGAAATTGATGGGAAGGATATTTCTCATTGCAAGCAGAAATATTTATGAAAACTAACACTTCTGAAACTATTTAGTGAATAAAATGCTAGTGATGTGGGCAGAATTGGTTTAGTTTTTCTTTGGTAGAGCATTTGGCAGCAAGTGATAAAAACAGTTAAAGGACCAAATCGAGCATTTCTAGAAAGTAATCAGCAACTCCAAATTTCTAGGCATAAAGTTAGCAGTTATGAAGAAGATCAAATGCTCAGGTGACAGGGGATAAAGTTTTGGCAGTTTTGAGAAGATTTCCAAGCCTTTATTCATGGGATCAAGATCAACAGTAAAAGATTCTCCTACAAATTTTGAGGAATTACTTCAAGCTTTAAGAAGTCAGTCTTGTCAAAACCCAAGCCAAATAAAATATTCTAGTTCTAGATTTGGTGCATGTCAATTTTCAGATTGCTAACTTCTCAAATCCCAGTTTTATTGAGCAAATCTATAAGAATAGCGCATGAAAGTGAGAAATTATAGGAAACAAAAGAACAGGTGGCAGAGTATCTAAAAACATGCATATGTTCCAGATTTCCAAGCATTTATGAGCAGTCATGGAAAGTTGAAAGAAAATTCAACATTTTCAACTACAATTCTAGAGATGATGGAGGAATAGAAACAGTCAAAATATTACCTTCCATCTTTTCAAAGGCAAGGTAACAAAGTTTCTTGAAAACAGATAAGTTGGAATTTAATGAAGGATATATGGAATGAGGTGGTAAAGCACCTGGTAGCTACAGAATTCCAGGAAGATGAACCATTTCCAGACTTTTTGGCAAGAGATCAGTGTTCAAATCGTTTCTATATTTCTTGCAACAAATTGAGATTTCTTTTAGATTATTGATAAGATTTTATGGAAAATATCGTGTTATGTAGGTATTGTAGGGTCTATTTAAATGACCATTTTGAATTTTATAATGGGGGGGGAGGCCCAAGAGTTTCCAAGGGGGTTCCATTGGAATGGTGGTACTGAGAGACTCTATTTTCTGATTGTACAATCTTGGACTTGTTTCATTCTGCACCAACGCAAAGGCCTATTTGATAATCAGATCATCTATTCTTGTCACTTATTCCTCATTTTCTTACTTTAAAAACATATTTTATTTGAAAAGCATTGAATATATCTTGTTTTGTTGGTAAGACGTTGATTGCTTGCTCATTACAAGACTTGTTTTTAAAGTACATTATTCACTTGTTTTTAAAGTAAATTATTCTTTGTTTCTGAATGATATTTAGGATCATGAATCTTCCTATGTAAGTGAACAGATTGGGAACTTCCATATTTCTTTCCTCTTATGTTTTTATTTGGCTCATCAGATTGACTATCATTGACTAAGTAGGTGAGATAAGAATTTTATTTGGTTATCAGAGACTGATGTTTTCCTTTTTCATCTACTGTTGGGTCCCCAAACCCATTTCAAAAAACCAAAACAAATATTTATTTATAAAAACCATTGCATAACTTGATGATGCCCTAGCTTTCCCTTTAGCAGGCAAGTGCAACTTTAGGGACTAACAACTACAATTCCAGATTTCATATACAATTAATTTCAACTCATGTGTGGTTATTATCTAGTTTCTTTGTGTTGTGGATTATGTAATATTACGCTGCAACTTGGTGTTGATTCAACTCTCATTGTTCAAACTCTCGTTGTTGCAATCCGTGTTCTTGTAACTTTCATGTTGTAGTTCTGTTGCTGTGACTCCGCTTGCAGCTTTACTTTATTTTTTTTCCTTTAAATTTATGACAACTTTGTTCTTCAACACTTTGGTATTGATATTCTATTGATTTCAAAAATTGTTGTTGAATGTATGGATATATAACTGTCACAACAATTCAATATCATCATCATACTTGAGCAAGTCACCATTATATATTAGCATAAATTTCCTTTCCGCAAGAGTGATTTATTTTCCACAAATGCAATTTAATTTCTACAAGATTGATTTAATGTTTGCAAGAGTGATTTACTTTCCGCAAGCGTGATTCACTTTCCACAAGAGTGATTTAATTTCTGCAAGTGTGATTTACTTTCTGCAAGAGTGATTTATTTTCCGCAAGCGTGATTTACTTTGTGCATCTGTGATTTACCTTCTACAAGTGTGATATCCTTTTTCCTACAAGTGTGAAATTTATTTTCCTTCAATTCCAGAAGTAGTGTATATTGGTGACTTAATTAAGAATCTTAAAATCTCAATTGTGACATCAAAATTACTACAACTTAGTAGAAATTACAACACTACACTTGCATATACAGTGCACGACATTTTATAAGTGGGATATGGCCCCAAATCGATAATTAAATGTACAACTCTTCAGTTTCTTACTAAATCAATTAGGAAGTAATTAAAAAGTTCATCATTTTTGGTGTCATTGTTGGGGAACTGTTAAAAATAGTATTTTTTTTTTCTATGTATTTTTCATTTCAGTAGATTTAGTGATATGATTTCGTTTTAGCAATTCATAGAATTTTTTTCTAATATATTCCATGCATAGAGTTAGAGATCAGCAAGCTAGATTTATTCGTTCATCCAAGAACCCTCGAAAAACTAATAGTGCAGGTCAATCTCATGAGGTAAAGGAGCACGATCAACTGAATTATCTATCACCTACAACAAGTTCTATTGCCAAGAGGATACCTAAGACATTTTCTCAAGAATTTGTGATGGTACAAGGATCTATGCACACAAAGGTTCTGATTTTAGAAGGGTTGATCAATGAACAATACCACTCTGAGGAATTCATTTTTCCTGAAGTACCCTTAGAGACGAAAGACATCCCGTAGAGATAAATGGAACATGAAATTGTCAAGGAAGAAACTTCTACTTTTGTATTCCCAATTAGAGGATCAAATGAAGAGACTAAAATGAACATACCTCATTCAACATTGTCGAATTTTCATGGTTTATATAAAGAATACCCCAACACCTTCCTCTTTGAGTTCGATGTTCTTTGCAGAAGCTATGATTATGTGTCGGGCATCCATAAGTTAAAGCTTTTCCCCGCCACACTCAAGGATGCAACAACGCGTTGGTTCATGGGCCTTGGTATAGACAAGATCCACACATGGGACTAGGTGATGAAGATATTTCTAAAAAAATACCAAGACTACTATTAAGATAAGGAAAGGAGGGAGGAATTTTTGAGCATGATGAAACACAAAGATGAGGTCCTTGAGGATTACATCAAATGGTTAATTATAACATACAAAGGGAAAGGCAAGGTGATTTGGCTTTCGAGACATAATGTTTCTTATTTCTAAGAGGAATTTGAGATGATTGCATAGAAATTCTCAACATGATGAGTGGAGGAAACATATCTTAGTTCAAATATGATATTATCTTGAAACTTTGTCGTAAATATTCCTGAGGCACTTCAAAAATAGGCAGAGGACTAAGAGATATAATAGCAAGAACTGACAAGACTACTCGAGGTGGATTTATAAGAGCAGAGATTGGGAATATTCTAGAAGACTTCAATATTGATATACTTAGTTCCCTAAGATCCCAGTTCAATACACTACAAATGAAGAAGAAGAAAGAAGAGACAAAACGAGCTTTGGCCATCTTTTTCCCCAAGTGTAGAATGAAGCACCCATGGAAAGAATGTTTGTTGGATCAAATCAAGGTTTGTGGAATATGAAAAAAGAACCATGCTACTTGTAACTATCCATCCTCACTAAGACTAAAGGCTATCTATCATAAATATGAGGAACCAGAGCAGTTATGTTGTGTCTCCTAGAAGCGACCCTGGCTACCCAAACATCAAGGTATGATTCAATACCAATATTATTATTTCAATTTATATTGGACTAACCCTTACATGCGATATGCTTCTAAACCATAGGGTATTCCAACACATCAATGGGTGGTTCCTCCTTCTCCAAACCAGCTCTGGCAATAGGGGTGGAGAAATCCCACTTTAGGAGGCCCTTAATAGCCCATGACACAACCAACCATGCAACTTCTTCCCCCTCCCCAAATGCATACATCTACATCAGCCCCTCTCAACCAAAAATACCTGCACAACCCATCCCTAACCCTAATAATGGAAGTCCAGGTCAACCAACGTAAGTTGCTAGACTTTATGCCTACTCTACCTATTCCATCTCTTCCCTAGATTGTAATGATATTCAAATTTGATATGGGAATACATTAACCAAGGACTAACCTCATATCTGTATGAGGATGTCCTAAATAAAGAATAAGAACACAAACAATCTCAGGAACCCTCAAAATATAAGAATGCCCACCCTCAACTTCAAAACCCACCCTATCTAGAAAGGTTAAACCTAAAGAAACCTTTTACTCAGCCTGAATTTGAATTCTTGGAGGAAATCAAGAATGTGTGTGTGAAAATACCGTTGTTCCAAACCATCAAGGATGTCCCCATATATTCAAAATTAGTATGGGAAATTTGTTTAAGGAAACCTGATATAAAATGAAAGGATCCCCAAAATGTCCATGCCACGTGAAAACTATCAGACTTAATGATGGGGGTATTTCTCACTGCTAAATTATCTGACCCTAGAATTCTAGTATTTAATGTGAAGATCGACGATACACTCATTAGTAAAAACTTAATCAACCTTAGGGTTTCCATCAATTTTATGACATGTGATACTATGTAATCCTTATGACTTACAAGCCTTAGGGAAACCCCAACCATACTCCAACTTGATGACAGATCAATCATCGAACCAAAGGGAATTTTAGAAGATGTAGTGATCTCCATATATTTGTAGGAATATCCCATTGACTTTATGTTCCTACAACTTAAAACCTCTCTGGGAATGTATCCTTTAATCCTAGTAAGTCCTTGGATCGCCACCATATATTCTTACATCGAGTGTAGGTCTGGAAACATGACCATCTCCCATGGAATATCCACAAATAAATTAACCCTCTATCCTCTTGCCAAATCCATCATAGATATCAAGACACCACTCTCGTCTGATGGAGAAGAGAGTGATGAATAAGGATAAGTTCATCATGTCCTCTCCATAGATCAATACTTATCCATTAGGGATAAAACAGAGGATGAACAGAGGATGATGAAATCAATGATTTGATAGCCTCTTCTTCTCCTTCAACAAACCCACATATTCTTGAGCATATTTTATGCAACTAGAATTATAGGCTTCTGTACCCTCAACAAACATCCCACCCATGGAACATGAATCCCCACCCAAAAAATGCCAAGGGTCTCCTATAGAAACCATAGAAATCATCCCCGAAGAAACATTGAAAATCAACCTGGGATTCCCTGAAAAATAAAAAGAGTGGTTGGTTAAAGTGTTACAAAAACACAGTAATGCATTCTCTTGGGATTACTCTAACATGAAGGGAATCCATCCCAAACTATGCACACACCACATATACATCAAGGAAGGATCCATACCCATCCTCCAACCCCATTTTTAGATGAATCAGACACTAAAGGACATAGTCAAGGAAGAGATACAAAAATTGTTGTCAACCAAATTTATCTATTCAATTTCTGACAACGAATGGGTCTCCCCTCTTGTCATAGTAGCAAAGAAAAATGAAAAATGGATAATTTGTGTGGACTACTGAGAACTCAACAAAGAAACACACAAATACCATTTTCCACTTCTGTTCGTTGACCAGGTCTTGGATATGTTATCAGGGAAGAAATACATTTCTTTCCTCGATGGATTCAATGGGTATAACCAAATCCAGATTGCACCTGAGGATCAAGACAAAAAAACATTTACCTATCCATGGGGAACATTTTCCTATCATGTTCTACCATTTGGGTTATGCAACGCTCATTTCACCTTTCAAAGAGATATCATTGGTATATTTTTTGATTTAATTCATGAATGTGTGGAAATATATATGGATGATTTCACGACATATGGGGATAAATTTGATGAGGCATTGGAAAATATAGATAATGATAAATGTGTAATGATGTTAACTGATGGCATCGTATTAGGACACTACATATCTTCCAAAGGAATCCAAGTGGATCCAGCAAAATTAAGGGTAATATTAAACTTTCCAACTCCAACATCACAAAAACAAGTATGAAGCTTCTTATGATATGTTGGTTATTATTGTCGCTTTATTGAAAATTCCTCACAAATTTCTTATCCATTATTTTCTTTTATTTACAAAAGATTCTGATTTTTCATGGATAGAGACATGCCAACATGCACTTGACAAACTAAAAACTAAATTGTACAAAGATGTTATTTTAAGAGGGACCAATTGGTCCCTCCCATTTCATATCTCCACAGACGCATCTGACATTGTTATTAGAGTTGTTTTAGGAAAAAATAAAGGAAACGATCTATATGTAATATACTACATCAAAAAGAATATTTCACCCGCAGAATTAAACTATACGATAAAAGAAAAATAGTTTCTTGCGGTAATACATGCAATTAATAAATTCTCGCATTACATAATAGGATATCTAGTAATACTGCATACTGACCATGCTACCATAAAATATTTAACGAACAAACCTATAACTAATGGTAGAGTCACTAGATGGTTTCTGTTATTACAAGAGTATGGTATAACCATATTTAATAACCCAGGAAAAGATAATGTGGTGGCTGGTTTTCTTTCAAGACTCCAAATAATCCATCACAGGGAGGCGATGTGTACCTAGAGTTGAATTTCTCTTGAGTTTATTTCAGGTACACATTGCCTCCTTACCCTTCTCTCAAGTTTCTCCCATTCTTCCATCGACATACCTGTCGGCATGGTACTTGGGAAGAATGCTTCCCATTGTTCTCGATCTACAAGGAGATCTTCAATTTTAAGCTTCCAAAGCTCAAAATTATGGCCATTGAATTTTGAAATATCTATTCTCGAGCTTCTCGCAATTCTTTAACACAGTCATTAAATATTTATGACTTACGACTCTTATTAAACCTATGTCTTAGCTCAGATCCATGGTTGTTAAACCAAAACCTGACACCAAATGTTAATAAATGAGGAACACTTCCACATTAAACCTAGCAGAAGAGAAGAAGAAACATTTAAATAAGAAAGTAAATGACAAAGGAAACACATAGTACATAGAGATTTTACCCTAGAAACCCAACCGGGAAAACCAACATTCCTTGAGAATTCTACTCTCTTGTAGTCTTATTCATTCAAAATAAAAGGTTACATGCCTAACCTTGGTCTACACCTAAGACACAATCAACACCATACCTTCTTTCTTTACACAAGAACAACCCCATATTCAATTTGTCTTATATCTACATGACCAATAACCTCTATGATTATTTATTAGCTTTTATATGATTCATTATTATCTTTTATAGCATTACAACACGCCTTCTTTATAGGATTTACAGTAGGAAAAACCCTAAAGAAATGGAACCCAAAGATGGTTACAGATCCACACAGATCATCGACTACAAATCCAACAAATCTTGGGATTTTGTTACAGTCAACTACCAAGTAGGAATACCAGTTGACTACTAGTCGACCTTTATTTAGTCTTCAGTCGATCGCCACATGCCCTCATGTCAACCTCTTGTTGGTTGACGTCTTCAAATTTCTATCAATGTCTTCAAATTTGACTTTACCCAGTCGAACCACCTCGACCTTTGACTTTCTATCAATGCCTTCGACTTCGAATTTACTCGGTCGAACCACCTCAACCTTTGATTTGTTGTCGATTCCTTCAACTTCGACTATCAATCGATCAACCTCAACTAGAATTTTAATGCAAAGAATATAACAACCCAACAGGTTCATGGATATTGCTAACTATTTGGTTGTAGTTAGACTACCAAACCATTTATCTCCAAAAGAGTTATAGAATATCATAAAAAAAAGTTAGATATTCTCATGGATCAATGGTTTCCTCTTCCACACAGGATTGGATCTCATTATCAGAAGATGTGTGCGAGAAGATGAGATCTATGAGATCTTGAAATCCTTCCATGACATCCCATGTGGATGCCACTTTGCATGCAAGAGGACTAGGTACAAGTTACTTCACCAAGGGTACTATTGGCCCACTATCTTCAAATATGCCAAGGAATATGTAAAAATGTGCAATCATTTCCAGTGCATGGAAATACTGGTGCAATTAGATGAGAAGTCGTTAAAGCCACAATTGGTCTTATAACCCTTTGATAAATGGGCCCTAGAATTTGTAGGGACGATCAATCCTTCCTACAATCATAATTAATACATCCTAGTATGCATATACTATGTCACAAAATGGATGGAAGCCAAAGCACTCCTAGTCGCGATAGAACAAGCAATAGTAGGATTTCTTCATGAAGAAATATTCACCAGATTTGGGATACCTTGGGAAATCATTATCGATGGAGGAATGTAGCTCACTTCAAGGCTCATCAGAGACTTGATGGAAAAAAAAAAATATCAAACATAGGGTTACTACACCATATCACCCACAAGCCAATGGACAGGTAGAAGGAACAAACAAAATCCTTGAGTCCATCATCACCAAAACCATCAGATTACACCTCAAGGATTGGGATGATATACTACTTGAATCTCTATGGGACTATCAGATGACATGGAGAAACAATACTAGTTTCACCCCATATGAATTAGTGTATGGAAAGAGAACATTTCTACCAATTGAAACATAGATCTAGACACTTGGAACAATCGTACAACCTGGAATGGACCTAACGGAATCCTAGAAACAGAGACTCCTCAAGATCAATCAGTTGGATGAACTCAATCAAGCTTCCTTACACCGTAAAAAAATCATACATGATCAAATATATCAATGGCATGAAAAGTTCATTAAGAAGAAGAAATTCAAAGTTGGATACCAGACCTTATTATTTGACTCCAGGTTCAAGGATTTTAGAGAGAAGTTTTGCACTTGATGGCTCGGGCCTTATAATATTGATATTGTATATGATAATGGAGCCATAAAAATTTGCATCATAGATAATGAGAGAACTCCTATGATGAAAAATGGACACGTGATTCAATTATATCATAAACCTCTATCTAAGGACGCCTTTTTTAATAAGATCATTAGTGGATGGCCTGACAACAACCTAGAAATTGTCAACAAGGAGGGAACCCTTGCTAAATGATTATTTTATACTAAAAAACAAAACAGAGAGAGAAAATAACAATAATAATAAACCATGTGTGAAAATACTTAGGGACATGCCTGAGGGCATGTTTTGTGAAAATCAACTTATGATGGCGCAAGGTGTGCTTACAAAAAATAAGAAGAAGGGTACTTCACGGTTTCATGATTGTTATTTCAGGATACTTCTGATAAAGTTTTGTTTGTGCTAATAATTTTTTTTCAAGATATGTAATGAAGAAGAATGACATTGCTCCAATTCCCTTTGTTGCAACTCTCATTTTTACAACTCCCACTGCTACAACTCCTGTTGTTGCAACTTCTCTCTTGTTGCAACTCCCATTGCTTCAACTCTCATTGTTGAAACTCTTTTTGATGAAATTACCTTTGCTGCAAATCCTATTGGTTCGACTCTCACAGCTGCAACTTTCATTGCTGCAACTTCCTTTGTAGGAACCCCCTTTGTCGCAACGCCCGTTGTTGAAATTTTTCTTGCAACTTTGTTCCATTTTGCAACGCTCTCTCCCCTCATCCCTTTTTTTCAAACACTATTGTTGCAACTCCCTTTGATGCAACTCTCATTTTCGCAACTCCACTTGCATATTTACTTTATTCTGCAACTCTTGTCCACACCTTCCATCTGCACCATCGATGTTTCCATTCCCATCTACACTGTTGAGGCTGCAACTCCTGCTGCTACAACTCTCAGTGTTGCAGATACGTCGCCAAAAATCTCATTGTTGTGACTCTTCTTCCAAATTTCAATTTATGTGCATCATCGTTACTGCACTTTTGGTGGAGATAATAAGTAATGTCAATGTTGATATTCTAGATAAGACCATTGATGTGACTCTATTTCTGTCGCCGCAACTCCACTAGCATGACACTCATACGGAGGATAACCACTTCACATAATATAGGACATGTATGCTTTCTAAAATATTGTGTAATGAATTATCTCTAAATGAACTATTTTCCATTATTACTTTCCACCCCATGCCATAGTTTCCATAATTGACACATTATTTCCATAATCGCCACATTATTTCCATAATCAGAAATCTCCCACTTGAATAATAGCCATCTCCTCTATAACCGCAACCAATCAGAGTTAGGAAAAAGATATATCATGGGAGGCTCCCTGATACACAAAGAACTGACAAAGGAATTGCCACTTTAATCTTATAACAATATTGTGAAAATTATTCACCGGGCTAGCTGGATGGAGTACGTACAACGTTTGTAGGGGTATGACGACAAAGTTGCACTAGAATTCGATTTGAATTTTGGGGAAAAATAGTCCATGGTAGAAGGTACCTAGGTGGAAGTAATATAAGAGATAGTGGAAGAAGCTACAGTCTTCCCACAGACAAGTGAGAGGTGGTACTCAAGAAGGACCTCCAAGCGTGAAAAATTGTGACAGTTTCTTGATCTTGGAGAGGCCCTGGTAAAGAAGGGCACAATATTTGAAATAAAATATTTACCAAACCCTTGTTGGGATGCAACCATATTCATGCAATTATATTTCACATGTGAAGGCCACTACATGGTCGTTTACCTTCAACATATCTAGCTCTTGGACCACCTCAGATACAGTTGACCCATCAATAAGATGTATTTCCTTTTTTGGACCTTACAGATCATGGAAACACTCACACAAAGATTGAATCATCCCAGAGACACTATTTCGCACCATGGGATTCTTAAGATACTAATGGAACAGACCCTACACAAGAATGTCTCACTTGGAATAGAATTTTCCAAACACCAATTATACTTTCTGAAGACAAAGTGGCTACACTTCAAGCATCCACAAAAGAAATGGTTGCACTTCTGACATCAATAGAAGCAATAGCTGCAACTCCACCTCCAAGAAACGATTTTGTAGATATAGTAACCCCAGATGTTGACACTCGTTAGCCAAAGTGACCTAGTAGGACAACTAGGGCAAGGGGAACATGCTGCAAACCCACGAGAGGTAGAGGATCCAAAACAAAATAAGGAGGAACATGAGGTATAGTCTCTTGCTGATCCACAAGAAACAGAAGAGAGAAATACTCATGAATAGTATTCCAAGTATTCCAAACCTCAAGAATCACATACAAAGGAACCAGAGCACTCTACTGATTCACAAGTGAAAGAAGAGCGCAAACTGAAGGCTCTTCCTGACACAACAAGAAACAATTTTGGAGACGAGTCTGCTAATGCATAGGAACTATAACTAGAGATATTTTATCCTGAAAAGAAGATTAATCCTACATCATGGGTAAGCATTCCACATTCATTGTGTATTTATGAAAATTTTATAAAACGAAATAGGATGCTAAGGATGAAAAATAGGAAGTTACAAATCAACCTTAAAATGTTGAAGGATGAAATTGATGAACAAAGGGCACTTGATAAATCAGGTTACCCTGCAACAAGTCCTCTTGTTGTAGGGGAACCCTCTATTTATCTAAAAGAGAAAACTCATACAAAGGAAACAAAAGAAATAGTTTTCCAAACCACATATGTTATATTGGTTAACATAGCAAGGACTATCAAAGGACAAATAAATTATAAAATAGAATAACACCAATGAAAAAGAGGAACATAGTCATCTAGAGGAAGCAAGGGAGGTGGAGTATAGTATCAACAACCTCCATGGAAATATTGATTTCTCTAACCCTGATTGATTACCGGTTGCATAGAGACATGCAACAATTTTGAGTTGGGGGAGATGATACGTGCCTAAATTGGCATACTTTCAACACTCGTTCAATACCTTTTTCCTTACAATTTTTCCATTATTCACTCTCTTTTGATATCTTTCTCATCCAGTATGCCTTACTTTTTCACATAGGTATGAATCTTATCATGTATGCCATTTTTATGTTGTTCTTACATATTTCTTAAGGAAAATTTTTACCTTCTTGCATTTACATTTCTATGAAAGAAAAATTGCAATGACTACAACTCCTCTACAAGTGTTGCAACTCTGATAAAACTACTGCAACTCTAAGTACAATATCATGCTACAAATCCAATAATTGTTTTTACAACACATCAGTCAGCGTTACAACCGGTAGTTAGGGAACTTTCCTCACATAGAAAGGCAACATGATGCAAGTGTACAACCAAAAGAGATATTAGTTAGCCTACCAACCGTCACCCAACTTGTTGTAACATGGTCTAATTTTTTCTTAAAAAACCTCAAAATTTTATTTTTATTTATTAGATTTTATCATAGTTATGTTTTTTTGTAAATATTGAATAAAACCTTAGAAATAGCTTGGTTTCAAAATATTATAATAAAATATCATTTTATTACAAATCTTAGTGTTTAGGTTAGTTTTATTTTATTATTAATAAATTGAAAGTTTATTACAAACTTTTATAATATATTATATACTTTTATATGAAAAAATGTTCATATTCCTTGTAGAAGCATTCATGCGCTTTGAATACCAAATCAACGGTTCATATTTCATCTTAACCCCCCTCCCCACATGCTCGACGGTTAATATAAGGGGGGGCTGTGGAACTTAACTCCAGTCAAAGGCTCATCAATGTGTCACATATTCATGGACTGCATCCCCCCCGACCTATAGTTACACCAACTACACCTGACCCCCCCCGAAATCGGCATGGGACCGATGCGTGTTCTGCATCAGGTCAACTGGTGAAAAGGTAAAAATTTAAATTTTATTTATTTTAATTAACTTGTTTCCAATAATAAAATGACATGTATCCACTTTCGATTTAAAAAAGGTAAAAGTAAATTATTTGTTTTATTTGAGATTTGTAAAGATTTCGAGCTCCCGGTAAAATTGTTCCAAAGTCATGCGCCATTGGATTTCTAGCTTGAGTCTTGTTTAGATCAATATTTTTTTCATGGGTAATTCAAAACCCGTTCACTCTTTCAGTTTTAATTTTCTAAAATGGATCCCTCTCGGTCAACTAAAGTCAAGGAAAACATCAATACAGTAGAAGAATATCGGGTCGACAAATACAAGGATATTCTTGATCTCGCCCTGTCGTTCGACCCTTTTGGGTTACAACAATAGGAAAACCATAACTTTATGGATCTAGTTGATCACTATCACGCCTGTGAATCCGATTTAGTGAAGTTTTTGGTGCCTCAATTTTATGATTTTCTTAAGTTTGTGACCTGTTGCACCTCAAGCTACATCTCTTCCAAAAGAATTGTCATTTCCAAGGATGGGTATGTGCTCATAGAACTAGTTCCTAAAGCCATTATTTGAAAGTTGAGGTGTCATTTAAACCCCAATAATGAACCATTAAATGAATTTGTAATGTCCATATGTTTTAGAGAGTTAAGAGATGAAGAGATAGTTTCTATTTTACAAACATACCTATCCAAAAGTATTGAAACCCCTGCAGATAATGATGTTCTTGAGTCGAGCTTATTCCCTGAAATCCCAAGAAATTTTATTTCCATGATTTTTGTAATATTGGGAAAACACAATGACCTAGTAGTCAATGAATTTGTGTTAGGAATCATTTTAGCATTCTTCCCAATTACTACCAAACCCATGACTAAATTCAAAATTTTCCAAGTCTTAGCAGATCAAATCCATTACCAAGTCTCAGAATTTGAATCTCTTAATAGATTTAGGTATGAATATCACATTGTTTACCTCCTTTTGTTTTCTAAAAAATATCATTTTACACATTTTTTGTTAAAGTTTGAATATGAGATTGGTAATCTATCTCCAGTCATCCATCAGACCTCATTGGTTAGGAGGAAACCTCTAAATGAGATATTTTGAGAATATGTTGAAAAATTTATGTCTAAAGCTTACCCGGTCATACATAATGAAGTCCCCCGTAGAATCTTTCTTGAATGAAAAAATTTATTACAATTAAATCCAGATAAGAGAGTGGGAGACTGGTATATCTCTGAAAATCACACTAAAATCAGAATTTATGGTTGTGAACTTTGTCCTTTTCTATTGCTTTTTTTCTTGACTCCTAGAATTTTTTCCCTTGAATACATTAGGAAGAGATTGAATTCATATGTCACTTTGTTTCAAGAAAGTATAAGGAGAGATTTAAATTAAAGAAGGAGGTAGGATCATTTATTGTCAATACCAGGTTCATAATTTCATAACAAAGCATATATAACAGGTTCATAATTTCATGGAAATAAAAAAGATGGGTGCTAAAATTAAAAAGACTATAATTCGTAAAGTTTATGAGCATGATGCATATCAGAACAAAATGATATTGGTTGTGGGATATCAAAAAGGAAGATTAAATATAGTAGTTATGGATCCAAAGGAGAAGAAGAAGGTGACAAACTTTTCGATTTGATCTTAATGCATTCCATCCCTTGGATAAATTCAATTTTCATAGAAAACCTGCAGAAATGATAAATAGGGATGATATTATTGCCAATATAGGAATCAAGAAACTTCAAGTCATAAATGAGAAGCTCATGACCCAACTAAAAAATCAAAAGTTAGCCACTAGAACTAGAAAAATAAGAGTATAAGATTCAGAACAATGGGTAATGGACCTAGGAGCAAACCTAATAGATGAAGCATCTATAAAGACATTAGTAAAAACCAAGGACAAAGAGATTCAAGCATTGAAGAAAAGGATGAACATCCCAGGAATTGATCATGTACAGACTCCAGAACTACAAGCAGTTCAAGTAGAAAAATAATTTTTTTTGAAGAAAATGATTCAAATGGAAGAACAAATTGATTTATATGCCAAAAAGATTGAAACTCTAAAGGGAGGATATAGTCAGTGGAATCATTTGATCCAACAACGAGGTTTTCAAAGGCATTGGTAGATTTAAATATGAAGGGAGATGAAATTGATAAAATGAAGAAAACCATTGCAACACAGAATGCATAAATTAAGGAAAAAGACAAAATTATTGAAGAATATCAAAAATTAAAAGCTAAATTGCTAACAAATATAGAGCAAATGAAGAACAAATTGACAGTAAAACCATATCTAATAGGATCCAGACATATCATTTGGGATGAAATCATAGGTGAAGTTTCCAAGTTGTGGAATTATTTCAAAATAATAGATGATGAAGTGTTGTTAACAGATGAAGCAAATGACACTATCCAGAAATCGTTCCATGAATTGGGAACTAGACCTCAGGTTTCTACTCAAATAATTAAGTTCCTAAATTCTACTTCCAGTGAAATATTAGCAAGAAAAGCTGTCAAAGATAGAACTGCAATGGTTATGGAAACAAAAAAGGTATTTACCAAAAGGAACCTATTGCAACAAACTCAGAATAAATGTATTATGGTGAAAATAAATGTTGAATCTTTTACAAAAAAATTTGAGAATTTAGTAAAAAATGTGCATGCCTTCAGCTTGGGATAAAAAGGGGAAAATGATATCTTAGGAAAATTACAAAAAAAAAATTGTTTTCTATCAGAGGAAAAGAAGATAGATTTGAAAGAATGGATGATATTTTGAGAGGGCATACCATTGTAGACATATTTATAGATGATTTCTACCTTCTTTGGAAAATAAAAGGTTTATTCTCAAATCCTCCCACATATGAAAAATACACAGAGTTAGATATCACATTCAGGTAGAAAAATTCATCCAATTATCCATTCAGATGAAACTTGGAATCTTCTTCTCCATCTATTGGTAGGATGACTCATCAAATATAGTTGAATAAATTGAGGGATTGCAATAGTTTTCATTTGATCTTTCTATTTTAGAATGTCAAAGATCTCTTGTAAATCAAATGGATAGAAAATAGGACCGAATAACCATTTTTGGTTTCGAAATGACTTGTATAAATATGAATGAGAACTCAATGTAATGGAGCTTTTTTTTAGGCCCAACTACAAATCTTTCATAAAAAAAATTGCAAGTTTCGAAGATTCAAAATTCTATGTCTCAGTCTATGTGATTCTTTGCTTGATGTTATTTTCATACTCCTAAATTCCTCTTAAATGTGTCTACTTCCATGATTGTGATGATTTAGTACAACAACGACCGTAATTAACTACAAAAGGTATCTCTAAAAGTTGTATATTTATTCAAAAATACCGTGAGTTTTAAGAAGACCTATTCTTAAATTTCATTATGCATTTTTGAATAGAAACAAAGTATTCTTTTCTATTCAAATTTTATCCCGATTTAGATACATATTCAATAATAACTTCTTCTATCTGAAATTTAAGTATTATTTATCAAAGGTACATTACTTCACTGTTTATTTATTTTTTCCTTTATTCCTTCTTTCATCCTCTTAAAATTTTAATTGTCTGAAACATAGAAAAAATCCCTTCCAATCTTAATATTTAAATATTTAAAGACTAATTATACAAGCCCAACAAAGCAACAAAAATATTCTATTTTTAGAAATATCAACTCAAATAAGTCAATCATAGTAAATGGACGCCTTGGCATAGTTTCCTAGCCAAAAACATCTCAAGGGTTACAACACAGTTGATCCAAGTTAGTATATGCCTGATATTTCCTAAAAATTGGTAATAGCAATGTAAACAGACGAACAAACTGATTATCTTGGTTGTCCATATGTCTCTTTGTTTTATTTAGACATTGAATGTATTGTATAAAAACCCCATATTTCCTTGAGATAACATACAACTGCATTGTAAAACTCAAGACTTCGACAATATAATTTCCTTCTCTCATGTTTTCATGATGATGTGTTGATTGTTCATGTGATTATGATTTCATAGCCCAATGCTTTGTCTAAGAGGGTGGGCCCCCCTCCTTAGTAAGGTATTTCCTTTACATTAAAAGTAGGATTAGAATTTTATTGTTGTTCATTTAAGTATGTAGTTATTTTATCTCTTTACATTGCTGCAATTCCAGATTTCGTAAACAATTAATTTCAAATAAGGCGTGGTTAATATCTAGTTTCTTTGTGTTGTGTATTCTACAATCTTAAACTGCAACTAATTTTTTATTCAACCTCCATAAGTTTGTAATCGCATATGTTGTTGCAACTCTCATTGTTGCAACTCTCGTTACTACAATTCGTGTTGTTGTAACTTTCATGTTGTAGCTTTGTTGATGAAACCCACGTTGTTGCAACTTCGCTTGCAGCTTTACTTTATTATGTTTTATTTTATATTTATGACAACTTTGTTCTTCAGTAGTATGGGATTTATATTTTATTTATTTCACAAAATTTCATTGAATGTGTAGATACATAAATGTCACAAGAAGTCAAGATCATCATCATACTTGAGCAAGTCACCATTATATATTAGCATAATTTTCCCTTCTTCAAGAGTGATTTACTTTCTGCAAGTGCAATTTACTTTCTACAAGTGTGATTTACTTTATGCAAGTGTGATTTACTTTCCACAAACGTGATTCACTTTCTACAAGAGTGATTTACTTTTCAGAAGTGTCATTTACTTTCTGCAAGAGTGATTTATTTTCCGCAAGTGTGATTTACTTTTTGTAAGTGTGGTTTACCTTCCGCAAGTGTGATTTACTTTTTCCTGCAAGCATGTTGTTTATTTTCCTGTAATTCCAAAAGTAGTGTAGATTGGTGACTTAATTAAGCATCTTAAAATATCGATTTGTGACATCAAAAGTACTAAAACTCAGTATAAATTATAGCACTACACTTTCATATAAAGTGCATGATATTTCATAAGTAGGATACGACCCTGTATTGACAATTAAATGTACAACTATTTAGTTTCTTACTAAATCAATTAGGAAGTAATTGAAAAATTTGTCACACGTTTTTGGTAAAGTTGTAACTTTATGTATCATATACATTTCTAACTGCAATTCTTCCTTGCACTAAGATAAGTGAGGTGATCAACAACCTAGGGTGAATGAGATCTATGTGAAATACTTGTTCTTTACATTCGCATCACAAATGAAAAACCCAACATATTATTTAAATATCTAATTGTATTAATAAATATTCACTTCACCAAGAGAAGTGAGATGCTTACAACCGAGCATGGGGAAACTATGTGTCACGTGTTTTCCATGAAAAGAAAATTACATTCAATCTTTCAAAGGCTGAAATTAGAATATACATAAAAATATCAATTCAACCCCTACTAAGTCACAAGGAATCTAAATCTAAAAAAATATTTATTTTGTCATCTATTCTTCTTAGTTACACTCCACCTAGGTCAATTAGGTTCACTAATTGTACACTTAAGCACCAAAAATACATACACAAGGATTTAATTCCTTCCCGTCATCAACAACTTTCCATTTTCATAATACAAAATAAAATACACCGTTAAATAAATTCATATAATGAAAATAATAGTTTCCTGATGGAGTTCCCTATCCTTGAACTCCTTCTCATAAAATTTTCTTTCAAAAATATGTGTAACATGTGTGCATGTATAAAACTAATAAAATGAAATGAATAAAATAATCAAGCTCTATTTTGTAATTACAAGTGTAAAAAAAACTACTATAAACTGCCATAGATGCATCTAAACCATTAATCTATTAAGAGTTGGATGGGGTCAAAGTATGTAAGGTACAAACCTAAATTTTTATTAAATAGTATATGATGGTGGAAAAAGGTCAAGGTTTGCACCTCTAGAAACCCACTTGTATTTTTATCCATCTTAATTATTAATGGTCTAAAACCATCAGTTAACTATCAAAGGAGCCATAGATCATCCTAGTAAGGATGATCAACAAAGCAGGAAATCCTACTCAAATATATGGATATAATAATTTTTTCATCATTAGATAACAACCCAGAACTAGGAAAAAATACAAACATGACAAAATGAAAATTATAAAGGCCCCAGATGATCCTAATCAGGATTATCAACAAAGAAAGAAACCTTGCTTAGAGATATTCTTGTCATTAGGTTTGCATCATTATCCAACTAACATAAACCATCCATAGGCATCAGATCGTCCTATTTAGGATTATAAACAAAGTAGGAAATACTTCTTAGACATATGCTTATCATTGGTTTTTCATCACTAGCCAACTAATTAGAGCGATTTACGTGGATAAGTGTGGTAAAGAAAATAATTAAAGGCCTTTATAACCCTATAAAAAAAACTTGAATTTCAAAACCATCCTTGAGGTATATAGATGAAGAAGAACCTGCCGAAATCATTTATGGGGAACAACTCGTCAAACTACAAGAATCGGGAAAATAAGAACCAGAAGTAGAGGATCTTTCTGATCCACAAGAACCAGTAGAGAGAACCCCTAGGGAACAAGCTGCAAACCCATGAGAGGCATAGGATACAACACAAAAGAAGGAGGAACATGAGTTAGAGGCTCATGTTTATCCACGAGAACCAAAAGAGAGCACTCCTCATGACTACTATGCCAAACCTCAAGAATCACAGACAAAGGAATCAGAGCACTATGCCAATTCACAAGTGAAAGAAGAGCATAAACTAAAGGCTCTTGGTGACACAAAAAGAAACAATTTTGGAGATGAGTCTGCTAATGCACAAGAGCTAGAACTAGATATTTATGATCCTAAAAATACGATTACTACTACATCATGGGTAAGAATTCCATATTCATTGCCTATTTATGCATATCTTATAAAACAAAATAGGATGCTAAGGATAAAAAATTGGAATCTACAAATCAACCTTAAAATGTTGAAGGATGAAATTGATGAA
>ML783615.1:822352-834411 GCA_009831015.1 Picea engelmannii | reverse complement strand
ATCCATGGAGGTATACTCTCTTCCATTATCTGATCTCAACACCTTGATCCTCCTCCCGGTCAGGTTCTCAACCTGAGATTTAAATTCTTGAAATATCTCAAGGACTCCATCCTTGGTCTTCAAGAAGTAAATCCACGTCTTCCGAGAGTGATCATCAATGAAGAGCACATAG
The DNA here is from genome assembly GCA_009831015.1 of Picea engelmannii. Taxonomy (NCBI): domain Eukaryota; kingdom Viridiplantae; phylum Streptophyta; class Pinopsida; order Pinales; family Pinaceae; genus Picea; species Picea engelmannii. Next base: position 834,239 of record ML783615.1, on the reverse strand, counting down.
TACATATATCCATTCAAGGAATCAAAAATCATGGGTCCACACACATCTAAATGTATCAAGTCCAAGATCCCCTTGGATCTGCTGTCATTGCTCAAGAAGGACCCCTTGGGATTCTTGCTAAGAGCACAACCTCTGCAAACACCATCATGCTAAACATGTATCTCTGGGAGGCCCATTACCATCTTCCCTAGAGTGTGAAGGGATCTATAATGGATATGAGCAAGTCTCTCATGCCATAGCTCACTCAAACTGATAGTATCATGTAACAAGGCCTGGACTGGTCGGACGATCAATCTGTATAAGTTTTTTTCTCGAACACCAATCGCTCGGGCATAGTTCATATGTGAGTTCTTATGCCATGGAAGAACCTTTTTCTTCAGAGAAGGTAACCTTGTAGCCTTTATCCTCTAAGGCAAAAACATAGACAAGGTTTCTTTTCATCAAAGGTACATATAGTACCTCACTTAATTGAAGGGGTATGTCAGAATCTAGTTGGAATGTAGAAGTTCCAACCGATTTCACATTATATCTGGAATTATCTCCAAGTACAACATGTAGACTAGACTCTTTCTCAACAAGGTCTATCAAATAATCTCTATATCTAGTCATGTTCCAGGAGGCACCACTTTCAATTAAGAAAATATCACTATCTGTAGGAACCGTACTTGAAAGTGCTGATATGACGAAGAAGGCTTCATCTTTTATGTCTTCACCTGGATCAACATAAACAGTGGAGGCAAGTTGTATTCATTTCTTCCTGGTAGGACAATCTCTCGTAATGTGTTTGTTAGCGTCGGAAGTCACCCTTGGATTGTAGCAAGAGCAGATCCCAATGCCCATCAGTTTATGTCACGATTTGTTTAATGGGGTGATCAAATGGAGGTTAACTCAAGACGATGCGGCTCTATCTCAGAAACTAGGCCGGACATGTATGAGCAAACAAGGTCTTAGATAAACTTCAGACAGTAATTTGTAGTAAGGGTGAGTAGGGGGAAGACTTGTATCAGAAAGATGCAAGGGTCTATCGTAAACATCAGGTCTCTAATAGACTGTAGAGGAAAGCATCTAAATGCAAGATCTTCTTACATTCAAACGCAGAAAACCAGAGAAAACAATAACGCCACAATAAATCCTTTATCATAATAATTTCCATAATTCGTTTGAATCAGTCGACGACGAACTCTCTTAGCATAAGATAAAAACTAGATGGAGTGAGAAGACTGTCTGTTATTGAACAAGAAATCTTACATACCAATACATAACCAGAGAACTAGAGTCTGTGCTAAAACTTTACAATTGGGAGCTTCGCTCTACCATTGATAGATTACAAAATACAAAGACTGAGCTTATATACTCAGAGAAAATCGCCTAACAGAGGTGTCCTCAGTCATCCAAGGCTTGGCGTCCCCTCAGCCAAATTCGGACGGATATTCTTTGTCAGACGCCACCTTAACAGCGCATGGCTCCTGCAGGGGGAGTAGCTGAGTCAGTAAATGCTGAGTTAGCGTGTGCAGACCTCCTCCGGCTAGTCGAGAACTCGACATGGCCTCTCTGGACAAATGGGTACACAGGACCTTCTCGAGCAGACCGCTGGCCAGGCTCTCCATATCTTGCACTTAATGCATGAAGAGAGGTTTCAACCACTCTTTCCTACCTTCATTTACTTCAAGCAAAAACCAGGCTCAAGGCTGAATCAAATGGCGCATGGAGATCACGATGATCCCTTCGACGATTAGACTTGATGCCTTTAGCCTCTTTTTTCACAGCTCCTTTCTTTCCCAAGTGCCCACAGGCTGTGACCTTGAGTCAATTCCCAAAGCGCTTTCGGCATTCGCGAATAGAAGGAGTTAATCCTTGCTCATTCATAGTGGCGATGAGCGAAACGCCGAGATGGCTTAATCGGGCGCCACACGTCTCTCTCAGATCTAACGGTCCTGAACTTACTCGGTGATGTTGTGGGCTCGGATCCTGGACACTCCCGACACCTCGCGCATCGGGGATATGATGGGGCTTTTTTTTGCACCTTGAAAACACGATGGGTGAAAAGGCAAGGAGCTTAATCGCGCGCCAGGTGTCTCCTGTGGATGAACGACTGAGGCTTCTTCGTGATACTGCGGGCCCGACTCTGGTCACTTTCAGCAATTCGGGGTTCGGGGTTTCGTGGTGCGAGATGACAAGGGATTTTCACCTATCGAATTCCCGAATGCCGATATGTTGACCAAATCTCGCACTATGTGTCGCTAGATCGGACGACCCAGATTTAGTCTTGAAATACAGGCACCTTCTCTAACGCTATATACCAGTTAACTTGGTAGCCCCAAAATCCCGATGACCATTGATCTATTCTCATGGATGAATCTGGACCGTCGACAACATAACTTTTCCCCCTTATGTGCTTGGAAGCCTTAAAACGAAATTTTTCCATGCTGCTCTTGGGCGCTTCTCATGCATCTTGCAGACCCGAATACTCTTGTGCCTGGGACAAGAAATGTCACTAACATTAGGCTCCATGGGGGATAGAGTCGTCCCTGTGATGCTCTAAGGACTCATTCCGCAGCTTTAGTGCCTTGCTGTTGGGCTATGGAGTCAGGCTCAAAACATCCCGTTGCTGAAAATACAGGCCGAAAAATAAAAGCAACAAAATAAAGATACATGCTCAAAGGAGCTTATTTATATACAATCCTAAACTAATAAAACACTTTACATGGGGCTAGGTGAAAGCGGATTTCCACCATAGCCATTCAAGTAGCTTCCTGGATAGAAGCTCCTTCCTTCTGTCAATGATCATCATCAGATGGTGTAACCATGATAGCAGAACGGTTACACTCTTCAACTCCTCCTTACAAGCTAGAGTTGAGATGAAATAGGGAAGCTCCAAGGCATAGGGGAAATGCCACTCCATGTACTTCCTGACAGGGTCATAGAATGAGTGGCCAATCTCGGAAAACTTGTGACAAGCAGCCGCCTGTGCTACACAGTTGTCCACTTGTGGCTGAATATCTCTGATAAGCACAGGTAGGAGGACAACTGACGTAGGCTCACTGATCTCAGGCGATGGCTGTTCGTTGATTGGCTCCGGATAGAACATGAAATGCGCGCTCAGTTGTTCCTCTGGTTCCTCCTCCTCTTTTCCGTGCACTCCCCCATCTTGTAAAAAGGGAACGGTCTCCCGATCCTTCTCTTCAATCCCAAATGTGAATACATCATGGGAAATCTCATGAAGGAAGAAAGAACGATCCTCTTCCACAATGGCTTCCTTGTTTAAATCTGAGACAACAGGCTCATTGGGGGCAGATGCTAACGCATCCAAAAAATCTTCAATAATATCTTCAAAAGAGTTGCTTAGATCATCTGCCTTGAAGACTGGAAAATCCTTTTTGCTGCCTTCAGATTCCAATTTTGCACACTGGGGAGTGAGGAATATCGCCTACACCACTAGTTCACTCAGAGCGCCATCCTCTTCCCTAGGAAATTCATCACTCTCATAACCTCCCCTGCTTCAGACGAATGGGGAGGAGAAAGGGCGGAGCTCTGACCCAGGTCATCAGGATCATCCTCATAGCCTATGTCCGAAACAACTTCATCCGGTATAGAGTTGTGGTATCCCTCACTACAGTTATGACAAACTAACACAGAGGGATAAAAATCTTGGTAATAGGCGACGAAAGCTGCATGAAACTCCAAGAGTGAATAAATGCTAGCAGGGGGTAAAGAATGATACCATTTACATGCATCCCTTGCTAACGAGAACATGAACATTTTCAATAATACATCCTCATGATGTATCTCCCACTAACGCATGAGTTCATGAAACTCACTGAGGTGCTGAGTAGGGTTGTCATCTTCACGCTTTCCAAATATGGGTAAATAATCACCCCATTCATTCGGAGAGGGGACAACATTAGGAAAACCAGGAATAGCAGAAAAATTAAAAGGAGCAAACCTGCGAGCAAGGATTTTCTCCATATCGAACCAATGGAGTCGCCAATCGATCCTTGAATCATGGAGTCACCAGGTGAAAGATGTGCAGCTTTGAATGTGTCTGGTCCTTGTTCACCATCGAAGGCCAGATCCTAACATTGTTGTTACCCTAGGAAGCTTCTCAGGCTGAGAAAGCAGCTGCTGAAACCTTCTTGAGAAAGCTCCTTAGGGTCAGCTTTCAGGTGTGCTAACAGTAGCCACAGCTGAAACAGTGATGTGGAAACCTTGCAGTCACCACAGTGGAGTTGCCAGGTGCATAGTAGCAATCTTGAAGGGCTCTGATGTCTGATTCACCTTCAGAATCAGAGGCTCAATGTCATCCTTCCCAGGAAAAATCTTCAAGTTCGTCCCCAGCAACGACGCCAGAAATGTTAGCGTCGGAAGTCACCCCTGGATTGTAGCAGGAGCATAGCCCAACGCCCATCAGTTTATGTCACGATTTGTTTAATGGGGTGATCAAATGGAGGTTAACTCAAGACGATGCGACTCTATCTCAGAAACTAGGCCGGGCATGTATGGGAAAACAAGGTCTTAGATAAACTTCAGACAGTAGGTGAGTAGGGGGAAGACTTGTATCATAAAGATGCAAGGGTCTATCGTAAACATCACGTCTCTAACAGACTGTAGAGGAAAGCATCTAAACGCAATATCTTCTTACATTCAAACGCAGAAAACCAGAGAAAACAATAATGCCACAATAAATCCTTTATCATAACATAATTGCCATAATTCATTCAAATCAGTCGACGATGAACTCTCTTAGAATAAGATGAAAACCAGATGGAGTGAGAAGACTGTCTATTATTGAACAAGAAATCTTACATACCAATACATAACCAGAGAACTAGAGTCTGTGCTAAAACTTTACAATCGGGAGCTTCGCTCTACCATCGATAGATTACAAAATACAAAGACTGAGCTTATATACTCATAGAAAATCGCCTAACATAGGTGTCCTCAGTCATCCAAGGCTTGGCGTCCCCTCAACCAAATTTGGACGGATATTCTTTGTCAGACGCCACCTTAACTGCGCATGGCTCTTGTAGGGGGAGTAGCTGAGTCAGTAAATGCTGAGTTAGCGTGTGCAAACCTCCTCCAGCTAGTCGAGAACTTGACATGGCCTCTCTGGACAAATGGGTACACATGACCTTCTCGAGCAGTTCACTGGCCAGGCTCTCCATATCTTGCACTTAATGCATGAAGAGAGGTTTCAACCACTCTTTCCTACCTTCATTTACTTCAAGCGAAAACCAGGCTCGAGGCTGAATCAAATGGTGCATGGAGATCACGATGATCCCTTTAGCGATTAGACTTGATGCCTTTAGCCTCTTTTTTCACAGCTCCTTTCTTTCCCAAGTGCCCACGGGCTGTGACCCTGAGTCAATTCCCAAAGCACTTTCGGCGTTCGCGAATAGAAGGAGTTAATCCTTGCTCATTCATAGTGGCAATGAGCAAAATGCCGAGATGGCTTAATCGGGCGCCACGCGTCTCTCTCAGATCTAACGGTCCTGAACTTACTCGATGATGTTGTGGGCTCGGGTCCTGGACACTCCCGGCACCTCACGCATCGAGGATATGATGGGGCTGTTTTTTTCGCCTTGAAAACGTGATGGGCGAAAAGGCGAGGAGCCTAATCGCGTGCCAGGTGTCTCCTATGGATGAACGACTGAGGCTGCTTCGTGATACTACGGGCCCGACTCTGGGCGCTTTCGACAATTCGGGGTTTCATGGTGTGAGATGACGAGGGCTTTTCACCTATCGAATTCCCGAATGCCGATATGCCAAGCAGATCTCGCACTATGTGTCGCTGGATCGGACGACCCAGATTTAGTCTTGAAATACAGGCGCTTTCTCTGACGCTATATACCGGTTAACTTGGTAGCCCCGAAATCCCAATGACCGTTGATCTATTCTCATGGATGAATCTGGACCGTCGACAACATAAATTCACCCCCTTATGTGCTTGGAAGCCTTAAAACGAAATTTTTCCATGCTTCTCTCGGGCGCTTCTCGTGCATCTTGCAGACCCGAATACTCTTGTGCCTGGGACAAGAAATGTCGCTAACAGTGTCCATTCTTGTCACATCTGAAACACTAAATATTTGATTTGTCTTTTCTGTGTTCATGACCTGAAGCTGATGAAGTCTTCTTGTCTTTGAATGCTTTGTTGAAACTTCTTCTATTTATTATTTTTCCTTTCTTTGTATGAAAATCAAGAGCATGATTTTCATCATGAGGGGAGTCTTTCATTCCTTTGGCTATAAGTCTGATTTCCTCCTGGGTACAGTCTGTCCACAGACAATAAAAATTAGGTAGTTCTTCTCGATCACTGATACTTTGAAGAAATGGTTCCCAATGTCTTAGAATAGCATTGAGAGTGGTCAAGACAAGTTCTCTTTCTAATATAGTTTCTCCAATGGCACCCAACTGATCTTCGATCTCTGAATTTTTCATGAGGAAGGTAGCAACGATGTCTTCTTTTGTCATCTTGATATTTTGAAGCTGGCCCTTCAATGTAAGAGCTCTGAGGGTGTTGTTACTCTCAAACATATTATTCAATGCTTCATACATCTCTTAAGTTGTCTTCAGGTTGACAATACGAGGTAGGAGATGATCTCTTACTAAATAGATGATTATCTTCCTTGCCTTGACGTCATCTTCCTTCCAGTCTTCCTTCTCTTTATCAGTAGTTGTTTCTGGTAGAGTATTTTGTATCACACTCAAAAGGTCATCCTCTTCCAGGGTGATATATAGTCTTGACTTCTAGGAACTGAAGTTTCTTGATCCATCAAGCCTATATTCCACCAAGGTTTTGTTCCTCATGGTTTGTAGATTCTTCCACAAACCCTTTGCATCTAGGCTAGGAAACCTAATGACTAGGATAGGATAGCAACCTTAGGTTTTTATTGGACTTATGATTTCCAACAAAAAGCCTTTAGAGGGTCACAGTAACACTGGTGAGTTGTAGAAACCCTAGAACCAAAATTTCTGAAAATGAAATATGAGAGTGTCTGGAGATGCGTTGAAGGAGGTCATACACTCCTATTCCAAAATTATCCCCAACGTTGCAATGTAGGGTGCTGAAACAAAAAAAAAAATCAGAGGGTCGTACCTTTTTCTGGAAACCCTAGAGGGTCGTACTTTTCTGCAACTAGGAGGTGACGACTAGCTTGAAGACTTGTGCAATGGTTCTTCAAGAAATCTTCTCCGATCCCATGTTGAATTTTCTCTATGTGTTAGGCTCAAGCATGAGGTTTATTTCATTTAGCATGTACTTGAACCATAAACAATTGCAACAACACCATACACAAGTGTTGCAATAACCAAGATCACAAGAAGAATAACCATGCACAAGAACACAAGAAGTATCCTGGGAAAACCCTTATCATACAAGGGAAAACCCAACAATCCTTTGCTATATTCTCAAGAGATGATCCTCCAAACCATAAACCCTGGATGCACACAAGAGGGTGCTCTACAACCTTGACACTTGTGCCCTAGAAATATGTGCACTTCAACTGTACATGCACGTGATGAAAGTCCGAGATGATAAGTGAGAGTGTGTGTAATCCTCAATGGAGATTCACCTCTATTTATACAAGACTAGACACAACAATAGGTGTTTCTCTTGGCACAATAGGGATGACCTCAATAACTTAGTAATATAATTAATCATTACATAAATATTAATTATCTTTCACATATGGTGGGGCCAACTTGTACCCTTTACATCACAATTAGGGTTACAAGTAAATATTACACTCAAACAATATAGCAAGGGATCCACACGTCCACTAGTTCTCAACCACTAGGTACACGTTCACGTGTGCTCAACCACATGGACGTCATACTCAACAGATCTATATTTCAACTGAGTCCACATGAGAATCATTTGGAGTACCATCTCAAGCTGACTCAACCGAGTCTAGGAGTACAAGGCAAGATACCATCTCAAGCTGACTCAACTCAGTCTAGAGGAGTACAAAGCAAGAGACCACACATCATAACAAATCAGTCCAGATTCTGACGCACACCCATCACATGGGCACACCCAACACTTGGGCTCTCACTCACAGATGTCTCAACTCAGTCCAGAGGAGAATGATCTGGAGCATGTCTCGTGAAGCTGCAATCATCAACACATTGTTTCTACTCTCATTATCTTGAATTCTTAAATGTTGAAGTCTCGATGATTGAAGGCTTACCATACATGACTTTGAGATTTTCTCCCCAAAAATGCATAAATGGATGGCTAAATATCGATTACTAATAAGCCTTTATATATTTCCAAATTAGAGTTAGGGATTGTTTTAACAACCAATTATATGGCCATAATAAAAATTAACAAATACTTAACATATTTTAAAGGAGTGCTAACCATGGAGAGAGGTGACAAACAATATCGATATTCAATTCATCCTAAAGATTACACTATTTGTTTTTCTACACATCCTTTCTTAACATAATATATATATTTGGAATGACCTAAGTGTAAATCTTATTGTATGATTATATGTTGATCTGGAAGAATCCAAATGATCGAACAACACATCTAGATCCAAGTTTAAGATGCTTATAATTTTCTAAAAAATACCGAACATATTTTAAGGCATGCTAACCCTATAGATAGATTATAGATAATATAGATTTTTAGTTAAACCTATAAATTACACTATCTATTTTTTTACACATTCCTTCTTGATATAATACATATAATTGGACATCCTTGACTACAAATCTCCTAATGGATTCACAAGGTATAGGAAAAATTAATGGGGGAATATTTTTAAACAATGTGTAAAGTACAATTTTCACTAGAAGACAAATATTATTTCCGACCAGTATTGCCTTTGTGGAAGTACCTGATTTGCATATAGCAACATTTTATTTATGAATAGATTCGTGTGTGTGTTTTAATAGAACATATAATCTATTTATTACTACTGGACCGTTATAATTAATGCATACAACAATGTTAAAGAGTCGCTTCAATACCTACACTAGCTAGGGTTGGATGTCGAGAGCAACATGAAAGGCATCATAAGACATTTATATTATGAGAATATTAACATTGATTGCAAGAGTATAGTTCTTGGGACACACACTAACATAGGTGAGATGTTGGGAGAAACCAAAATGGTTAATGATATTGTTGTGGAATCATACTCTAAAGGAAGGAATCCAGTTCAATGAGGATAATTGAGCCTACATAACCTAGCCTAAAATTCATAAAATCTTATGAGGTGAAGAAATGGGTACAACACTGGCTTAAGTGGATACAAAGTACATCTATTGTTTAATTAGTATTTAAGGCCCAAAGGGGCTAAGATAAAATTTAGTAAATACCTATCATGTGGCCTTTGTCAATTTCCCCTCACCCTAATTTCACCCTAAAACCTAATTATGGCTTCGAATAACTTTTTGTGAAAAAAAATATTTAAGAAAGAAAAGTGTTTTTTCTAATAATTATTGAAAGTAAATTATTAATGTTTCTAATTACTAGTGTGAAAGGAAAGCAAGTTGCTACTTTTGGTTATTACAGGGAAATGAAAGTAGTCCTAGGGTTTTTTTTTGGTTATATATTCCAATTCCATTGTGGGGAAAGGGGAGTTATTTTGGTCATTTATATGGGAATTGATTGGAGAAATTAAAGATTTCTTAAAGTATTGTCTAAGTAGGTAAGATGAGGCTGGGGTTGTACCTACCCCATTAGAGGTGGGAAAACCCATTTGTGCCTAGCATTGTTTATAAGAACCCCACTAATAGAGGAACTGTAATATCAATAACAATATGGGGTAGATTCATTGCACACTAGAACCCTGAGAGGAAATATGTTGTTGTAGCTAATGGCCTCTCCTCGATAGAGTTGCTTGTCTCAATTCGAGATTATAGACAATTTTTGTCATTGCTTGGGCAACATGTTTTCTTGTCAAGAATGCCCTTAGGTGAGTTAGCCATTAGGTACTCTCACTGAGTTGGAACTGTGCATGTGGGGCATCATCGATCTCTTGGTGTTTACATTGGTTAGGAGGAAATTGTCCATAAAGTGAGATTCCCTTATGACCGCCATTGGACTTGAATGCTAATTTGCACCAACTGGTTGGATATCATCAAAGTGAATTTGATACATATAAATATTAAGTTTTTTTGGTTGTTTTTTCACTACTTCAAAAATAAACTCTACTTTACTATCAATAAAGAAAATAAAGAAAATAATTATGGATGTTAAGGTTTTATGTTGAGTTTAGAGAGGAAATCCTTTTGAGCAATAATCCCATAACAAACTTATTGGGCTAGGGCTATTAGATAAGTCAAAATTACGGATGGGGCACTCAAGACACATTAAATCACCTAGTGTCAAATCCATCATATCTAAAGCTTGTCCTTTGATATAAATCCCCCATGCATGCATTAATACAAATGACTACTAAGTTAGTGTTTTAACTAAAAACTTTAACAACTATTATGATGAAAAATTATGTACCCACTATAATAGAGTTTGCGTTTCTTACTATATTCTTACTATATTGAGATCACCTATATTTATACCACTCAAGATTTCAAGAAATAATAACCTAAATATGAACACATTAACCTTCACTAATAATTGACTCTCATGGCATTCTCTTTATTAGTCCCCGCTTGAGGGACTCTAGCTTTCACGTAGCGGTCAACATTAGTTGACTGCCTATTACTTGGTGTATTATGATGCATTAATTGGTGTGTTATGAAGCCATGATTACTTTAGTGCCATAATGTGAATATTAACCTCATTTATTTTTAAAAATAATTTTTTTTTTTTAATTTCTCAAATATAAAAAACTAAAATTTTAATTGATTAAGGGCTACTAGATGTGACTTAAATCCCCTAGTGTATTCTTTTTTCTTTTTCAAATTGTCAAAATAAAAAAATATTTTATAATTCATCAATTTTGTTGTCTCTCACATTGTATTATTTTTTCTTTATTTTAATTTGACATTGTATTCATTTTTGGATGCATTGTATTCATTTCTGGATGCATTGTATTCTTCTCTTCCCCCTATCAATGGCTAAGAGCTTAGACTCTAGAGTATTTATTTTCTCTGCTCCTCACCCAGACTCCAGAGTATTCATTTCACTTGACAGTAGATGCACTACCTCTACTCCTCACCGTTGTCACCTACTCCTCACACTTGGAAATAATGGATTGACTTCTACACCTAACATCTCCCTAAACAGTTCAAACTTAATCTTTCCAAGAGGCTTAGTGAAAATACCAGCAACATTTTCACTAGTATTACAATACATAAGAGTTATTTCATTTGATTATAACTTTTCTCGAACAAAATGATACTGAGCTTCAACATGCTTTGTCCTTGCATGAAAAAACAGATTCTTCGCAATATTCATTGAACTTTAATTATCACATCTGATCATCGTAGGTTCCTTTCATTCTTCTCCAACATATTGAAGAAGTCTTCTTAACCAAACCGCTTCACAAGTTGCTGCACACAAGGCTTTATATTCTGCTTCAGTGGAAGACAAAGATACAATAGGCTGCTTTTTACTGCTCAATGAAACAACCCCAGATCTAATGCTGAACGCATATCCAGTGGTTGATCTTCGATCATCCATATTGCCAGCCCAATCAGAATCTGAATAACCTGTCAACTCAACATCAGATGCATTAGTATATTTAATACCATAATCAAGTGTACCTTTTAGATACTTGAGTACTGCCTTTGTTGCATTCCAATGGCATTCATGAGGTTTCGCCATGAACTGACTTAACACACTCTCAGAATATGAAATATCAGGTTTGGTTGTGGTGAGATAATTCAGACTACCCACCATCTGTCTATACACAGTGCCATTCACCTCCTTCGAACCATCATCACAAGAAAGTTTCACATTCTGCTGCATGGG
>ML783615.1:803806-818106 GCA_009831015.1 Picea engelmannii | reverse complement strand
CAGAACACTAGGGGGGGTCCGGAATTCTCTGTGCACCGTAGATCTAAGTGCCACGATCTGGACCGCTGATAAGTGTAGGAAATATAAATCATGGGCGGAAAAATGATGTGCCGGGAAAACTTAGGGTAAGTGCCTTTTATGGGTTTTTCCAATATTTTCACATAGACACCACCAAGGGGACACCATCTAAGTTATTGTTAGGCAATGGGGACATGGTGTAGCATATTCATCGGTCTGGTTTCATGGGTGGTGAAGCAAATGAAGTAGCTAAACCTACATGCTAACCTATCTTCCTAGGACAATTAACCCAGATTAGACTGTTGGGTTAAGAAATTACTCTACCTAAGGGCTATCTAACCAGGATTAGACAGTCTGGTCAGATTTATTCACTAATCTAGCCTAAGGGCTATCTGACCATGGTTAGACAGTCTGGTCATATTTATTCACTAATCTATCAACATTAAAATTTAAAAGAACTTGGCCATGCTTGAAAGGTATGGCCAAGTTACTATTATTGCATGGGGATTTTCTTTTCAATTCTTTTATGCCCTCTTTTCTTTTACTATTTTTCTTTCTTTTCTTTTTTCTTTTTTCTTTTTCTTTTCCTTTTTTTCCTTTTTTCTTTTTTCTTTTTTCTTTTTTCTTTTCTTTTTCTCAAATTATTTGCAGAATGAAAAATCATTTGTCAATAAAAACACTAGATATAGATAATATCCAAGTCATCAATTGATTCCCATAATTTATGGGGTGATAATAGTGGCTCCACCTGGGGATGGTACTTGCCCTGTTAAGTGCCAAGAATCCTAGTTCCTGTCATTCTGAACATATCTGTCTAGTAGCCTTCATTGGTTTTATTCTCAAAACTTGGAAAAACAATGGTCAACAGCTTAGGGCCTTCTCTTCGGGCTTCAACCACCTGACTAATGTTCCTCACTCGGAAAATGCAAGTAAAAATGAAAATTAAACTAGTATGTACAATGGAGAGTGAGTTCTTCAATTCTTTTACTGAGGCGGGACATAATGTTTCAGCATTTTTCCATTCACAGGTGCTCCTGGAAGATCTGACCCATCGGCATTGTTTAGCAAGAAAGCATTGTTTCCTCTGAAATCTTGGATCATGTATGGCCCTGTCCACAGATGGTCAAATTTCCCATGCTTTCCCTTGTCCTCATTCTTGGCATCCCACCTCAACACCAGATCTCCCAGCGCAAAATCATCCTCCTTGGTTCATTTGTCAAAGATCTTCTTGATGTTCTCTTGGATGACCTGTGTTTTGTTGAAAACTTCTTCTCTAGTCTGTTGCAAATGAATTGTCTGGTTGATTCTTCTCTGTGAGTCATTTGACTCAGCTTGCATGTCTTGTAGCAACTTCATGATAGGGACTCCTAAAGAAGTGGGGAAAACTGCCTCTGTACCATAGACCAACTGGTAAGGTGACATACCAATTGACCTTTTGGTGGTCAATCTATCTGCCCATAAAGCAAATGCCAACTTATCGTGCCATGATTTTTTATTTTCCTGCAATGTTTTCTTGATGATATTTACCAAATTTTTGTTTGAGGACTCCGCCAACCCATTCCCCTAGGGGTAGTAGGCTGTGGAATGCCCCAAACCAATGTGATACCGGTTGCAGAAATCTATGAGTTTCTTCGACCAAAAGGCAGCTTCATTGTCAGTGATAATCTTTCTAGGACAACCAAAACGAGATAAAATATTGTTTTCAAGGAATTTGATAATTACCGAGTCAGTGGCTTGCCTGCTTGGTACTGCCTCGATCCACTTGGTGAAATAATTGGTGGCTGTGAGAATCCACCTGTGTTGGCTTGAAGAAGGTGGGTGAATTTCTCCAATGAAATCGAGCCCCCATTGCTGGAAAGGGGCTTCAACTGATATAGGTTTCAGAGGTAAAGGAAGGAGTTTTCTTTTGCCTTCAAACAATTGACACTGGTGACATGTTGTTACTTTCTGATGTACATCTGCAAATAGGGTGGGCCAGTAAAAACCAGCTCTGAGTATTTTGTTGGCTGTAACATTCTAGTTCAAATGGCCACCACATTCTCCTGCATGAAACTCCTACAACACTTTATTAGCTTCATCCTTCAGTAAACAATTTAAAAGAATACCTGCAGGGTCTTTCCAATATAAATTTCCTTCCAAAATACAGAATTTCAAAGCCTTCAACTTCAAAAATCTAGCTTTAGTTTTAGATAAACCAAGGGGAGCTTGTAAATTTTGTAAAACGAATATAAGGTCTGCATACCATGGAGAGTTTAGAAATACCTCTCTAATGATTGGAGTCGCCATCTCACCCTATTCATTTGCAACATTTAGAAAATTAATGTCAAGAGCCTGGAAGTTAGATTCAACCATTAATTTAGCAAGGCCTTGGCCTTTGATTAGTTTTGTGGGCTTAATCTCTATATCGTATTCTAAAATTACAGCAATCCATTTTCCCCTTCTTCCATCAGGGTTGTCCTGTGTTAGAATATCCTTTACAACAACGTTCAGAACATAAGCTATGGTGTGGGAATGGAGAATGTAGACCCTAAAGTCTTTTATATCTTTTACCAAAGCAAAAGGTTGCTTCTCCATGATATTGTAGTTCAGGGTAGCATCTCTTAGAGCTTTGCTAAAGAAAGCTATGAGCTGTTCATACCCTTCACTGTTCTTCTGCAGTAACACCGCTGCTATAGTATGTTCAGAAGCAAAAGAAAAAAGATAAAAATCTTTAGTGAAATCGGGACTGATCAAAACTGGAGCTTCTGTGAGTGCTCGTTTGACTTGTTCGAAGGATTGTTTAGACTCAGAGTCCCATCTTATTTTTACGTCCTTTTTAAGCATGTTTGTAATGTTTCGGAGGAGTTCGGCCAGATTGGGAATGAATCTTTGTAGAAAGTTAATTTTCCCGATAAAAAACTGTAGTTCTTTGAGGTTTCTTGGGTGTTCTAATTTTAGTATGGCCTCGATTCTACTGGGGTCTATTCTTATTCCATCTTTAGAGATGATGTGTCCCAGCAGTTTGCCTTCTTCTAACCCAAAGAGACACTTCTTAGGATTTAGCGAAATCCCAAACCTTCTACATTTCTCGAACGCTCTTCTAAGGTGTCGCAGGTGTTCATCATCAGATTTGGAAAACACAGTCACCTCATCTAAGTAAATGACAATAAACTTACCCGATTCTTCCATGAAGGTGATATCCATGGCCCTCTGAAACGTGGCTCCTGCATTCATCAGACCAAAAGGCATCTTCACGTACATGAAAGTGCCCCATGGTGTGGTAAAAGCGGTTTTATCTTGATCGTCCGGGTGAACTAGGACCTGGTTGTAGCCTGAGAAACCATCTAACAGAGATATCCTACTGGACCCGACCACTCTTTGCAGGAGGTGGTCCATTTTCGGTAATGGGTAATTATCTTTCAGGGATACTTTGTTCAGATTTCGAAAATCAATACAGAGCCTGATTTCTCCGGTTTTCTTCCGTGTAGGGACTAAATTAGAAACCCACTTAGAGAAACGTAGAGGAACGATGATCTTGGCATCATACATCTTCTTGATTTCTTTTTCTATCAGAGGGAGCAACTTGGGATTTATCCTCCTAAGTTTCTGCCTAAATAGTTTTTGGTCTTCCTTTATGGGAATCCTGTGTTGTATGATGCTGGTATCATAGGCTTTCAAATCTTCATAGCCCCAGGAAAAAACATCTGAATATTCTTTGAATAGTTCAATGTATTTAAACTTTTGTTCTGGGGATAATGATTTGGACAGTTTGACCATCCTAGGCTTCTCTTCAGTCCCTATATTGCAGTCTTCTACCTCTTGTCCATGGGCTTCTATTTTTGGTTTCTTAGCTACATCGTTACTGTCAAACAGATCTTCCAAAGGAACAAGACCTCTAGGTAAAACATTGCTTTTCAACTGTAAAACATCGGCATCCATTTCGTCATCCCCTAACTCTCCTGAATCTACTGTATCTACTCCTGAATTTGCAGTATTCACACTATCTATTTCAAACTCAGAATTATTTACATTCTCATATTCATTTTCTAAATCTATATTTGTACATTCAAAATCGTTTTTGCATTGCAGAAAGTCCTCTATCTGATCATCATTTCCAAACACTTGCCAGTACCTGATATTATCAGGAACCGTTGGTCTGCATTTCACCTCAACAGTGTATGGGTGAGTTTGGTGGAAAGGAATCTTGCAGGAGGCTGCTGACGTAGCCAATCCGTTGGCCAGAATATTCTGTCCTCTCGACATTACCTGCAAGTCAACCTCATTAAAACACTTCAAAGCATCAAGAATAACATTCCTGTAGGCTCTAAGGCGTGGATGTTTAGCAGAGTACTCACCTTTAATTTGCTTGATAATTAATTCAGAATCACCCCTTACCATTATATGCTTAGCACCAACCTTTTTCAACAGCTTCAAACCAAGCATTAAAGCTTCATACTTGGCAACATTGTTAGTGCACTGAAAATTTAATTTGTAGGAATGATTTTCAGAATACCTGTTTCGATGATTATGCAGCCAGACTCCAGCTCCTGCTCCTTCTTTACTCACAGCTCCATCAAAATCCATGCTACAGAAATCAGCGAGGAATTCTTCACTGATTACATTTTTCATTTTTGTTACCTCACTGATTTCTGGACCTTCACCTTGACTAGATACATCTTCCATCAGCTGAGTAGCGTGCTCTTCCGTATCACCATCATTGTACAAGATGAACGAATCTAAATCGGAATGTGCAGAGTAAAGGGGGTAATTGTGTGGTTTTTCTTGACTACTGACCATGTACTTCATCAGTGTTTCTCTGTATAACCTCCTCTGTTGTCCGAACACTGGGATAGTGGCGTAAGACATATCTAGCTGCAGGGTTCCTTTCAACTTAGCTCCCTAAGACCGGGATAGCAACATTCCATACTTAGGCGGGATGTCTGCAACCACCACGTCCATTACCATGCTTTTTGAAGGGATCTGAACCAGGGTGATGCATAGGTCTTTGATCAAACCAATACATTTGACTTTGCTGGAGTCAAATGAATGTAAATCCTTGTATGGTCTAGTGACCTCCAGTCCCAGTTTTTCCATTACTGCTTTAGGCATCAGATTATGTGAGGCACCTGAGTCCAACATAGCGTTATGCAGTATCAAGTCATGTATGTTTAAACTGATGTAAAAAGGAGCTACATCACCAGTATCGTCTCGACTGTCTACTTCAGGTCTGAAAAGGAGTTCGGGATGATCGTCAGTAAGGTTCACAGTGTCTGAATGAGTCACTGATCCAATAGTCAAGGCCTTGGTGCCTATGTCAGGTTCAATAGCTAGTGATTTTATTACCTGTGAACGATACCCGTCTCTGTTCATCAACTCTGTAAGTGGGATGGGAATTTTTATTTTTGCCAATTCCCCTTCAAGGCTAAAGGGTGTAAGAGCTCTACCTTGGATCATAGGTTCTGATTTGTTCGTCATTTTCTTTGGCTCAGAAGTACTCGGTGGGTTAACATGTGAAGCATCGGGTTGTGATGGTCTTTTCAGAATAGTGATGTTTTTCTTCAAAGGAGCGTCATCTTTACTCTTATCAGAAATTTTCTCGGCAGTAGTCTTCTCAGTAGGAGGTTCAGGGGTTTTCTTGGTTTCGACTGTCTTCTGTGTTTCGGTCATCTTCTTGGAAGAAGTCCCTTCTGTCTTCAAACTTCCTTCTGTCTTCTTGCTACGCAGATTGTACTGCCGATGTACTTACAGAATAGCATTCTCAAATGCATGTTTTTCCGCATCTTCAACTTCTTCACTTACCTTTGTTTGATTTAGCAGAAAGAGTTCCTGCTCTTCTTGAGTAAGGAAAATGGCCTCATTGTCATGAATGCCCATAAGGTTGATGTGCGTGTCCTCCAATTCTTCAATCACTTCTCCCCCTTCATCAGCATAGTTTTCTTGCAGGGGAGGTCTAATCTGCTGATCTAGGCCCCTCTGCTCTCTTTGATCCCGGGGATCTCTCTGTCTGATCTAAAGAGGATTTCTCCTAAAATTGGGGTTCTGAATCGAAGGTGTAGGTGTGTTGTCTCTCGGAGGATTTCTGTCTAACACATTCACTCTTTCCAGCAATAGTTCCAAATTTCTGACTACAGAATCCCATTTGGAGTCACTGGTTGACGTGGAAGGTTCTTCTTTGATCGTGACTCTCCTTTCTGACCTCTGACGAGCCCTTTTAGCCAACAGATTGGCCTCCACACTAATAGCACTTTTCTGCATGTCCTCTAGGGTGGCAAAATTTCTTTCTCTTAATTGGTAAGACATGTCAACATCAAATCCATCAGGGAATTTAATCAACGCCAAGCCCTGTGGAGGTTTGATTTCCATTGGGATTGCATTATAAAGGTTGTGAAAGCGGGTGCAATAGTCTTGTACCGTCTCGCCTTGATTTCTTTTTATATTCTCATATTCTGACAGTATTTGGAGAGGGTTTTTCTTTACCTCCCATCTGTCAAGAAAACTTCTTTGGAACGAAACAAGGTCAGGAACTGAGGTGGCAAGTAAAGCTTTGAACAATTTCTTGACATCTCCTGTCAGACTTTGGGCAAACAGTCACATTTGAACGTTCGCCTCGTCAACTTCATGCAGGTCGAAATAGTCATTCATTTTATCCACATGTTGTTGGGCGTTTAGAGGTCCAGTTGCATCGAATTGTGGAAGTCTTGTTTGGTAGTCTTGGGGCATGGCATGTAGCAGCGCAGCCAACACCAACGGAGCATATCGAGCTGCCATGATAGGTGGAAAAGGTGGAATGACAATCTGGATGGTCGGCGAGGTAGCGACGGAAGATGAGGGTGAGGAGGGACTAAACGGTACTGAGGTAGTGATTTGTAGTTTAGTCTTGGGAGACAAAAATTATGGGGTTCGAGGTTGCAACACAGTTGGGTCAAAAACTAGTCCAGACACAAAACTATCGAACCGTGTTCTAACTAGACTTCTAGGTGGAGAGGCATCAAGATCAAGGTTTTGAGAGGTAACGGGTTTTCCTGAAAAGAAAGGTGACTTATGCAGGGAAGTATGACTCCCTGAGCCGGCAGTCGAGGCCTTTCGCCTGAGTAAATGTTTGGGGTTATCTATCACTATTGCAAGTTCTGGGTCGGGATGAGATCGAGTGTGAACTTTCTTGGAAGCCAGAACTGTTTTTTTTTGGTTTATATATATATATATATATATTTTTTTTTTTTTTTTTTTAATTTGGCAAGTTNCTTTCTTCTCGGAATCAAACGTTCTTTTAGAGGAAAGAAAACATGAAATTTTCAATTTTTAGTTCGTCCCCAGTGGAGTCGCCATTATGTTAGCGCTTGGTAAATTTCCTAGAGGTTGAAACAGAAGAAATCTACAAAGGTAACTTTATCCAACCACTTTTAAAACTGGGAATCTAGCCTTCCAGCTTCTGAGAGGGATCTCTCTATATGATTTAGCTTTGTTTTCTAACTTTAGATATTAGGCTAGGTAAATGAACATGTAAGTTTTGTTGTAAAAGTGTTTATGAATTGGTTGAGACAATCTACACCTCCATTGGGCTATGGGGTCTGTGTTATAATCAATATGAGATTCAAACCAGAAACGTAAAGGAAAACTCCCATAGGGCGAGATAATATACTCACTGGATCTTTAATAGTTTTAATGATGGACAGAAGAAAAGATGAGAAAGATCATTCAACTAAGAAGCAGTTAAGAATTCCTTAATTGAAAACCTTAGAAGATAAACATTAAAATCTTTCAAGTCAGAAACAGGGTATCTAAAATAAATCCTGCAACATATGTTACTTTTAAAGATTAGTTCCAGAAAACAATATGATTAGAAAGCAAGAAAACATTCAACTTAGAGAAAAACGTCACCAGTGAATACACGCAAGAATCCTGTAAAAGTGCTTCCTCTTTATTAATGGCAGATCTCTTCAAAAATAGTTATAGTCTGATAGCTTCAGGGTGTAAAGATCAACAACCCCCAATACTTCGAAAGGTGAAGTATTTATAATTCAAATTACAAACGTTCCTGTCATAACTGATAAGGACATGCTCATTCTATTTTTAGCCTAACTGATTTAACTAATCAAAACTGCTTGATGACTCGGTACAACTGCACGCGGAACTTATGGGGTAGGCCATTGGCGAGGTTCCTGTGTAACCTCTTCTGACTAGACCTGGACAGCTCAGCTGCTAATCGAGAATATCACAAAGCTCCTCCCATCTGATCTAACTAGGCACAGTGACTTTGATCAATCTCTGATACACTTCATCCATTTTCGTATATTTGGCAAACGTGGGCTTTGTGAGGAAAATGTATCGAATCTCATGTTGGATACTGATGTCCAACTGAAGGGCGTCCAGAAATGCTTTACCAGTGATGCTCCCTTGTATGCCAGCAAACTTCAAACTGTCTTTAGACACTTCAGACCGTTTCTTTTTATAATCTGGGAGTGTCATTAATTTACCATTAATCACTTTCAGACCGGGGAGACCCTTTTTCTGGAGAGCTTCGATCTTGTTGAAGAACCTTTGTACTCCTTGGTCCATGACCTGAACCTTTTCTTCCAGCTGAAGCATTAGACTTCTCTTAGTCAAAACCCTTTTTACCTCAATTATGGTCTCTGTTCTATCCTCGATCTTCAGTTCCTCTAGCTCTTCTCTGTTCTTAGAATTTAAGAATATGATGATCTCATTTGCTTGTGTGGGCATGTCTCCCAACTCTATTCTAATCTTCTCAATGGCCTGTTGGCTCCTCTGGACCAATTCATTTTGTTCAAACATAATCTGGATCATTGGCCATATTTCATTTATGGACTTTATGATGCCTGTCCATACATTCTCTTTGACCTCAGCCAAAGTCTTCCCTGCCACTGTTTGTTTTTGGAGCTGCTGTAGTTCCTTCCTTAGCTGCTCAGTTACCTGTTTTTCTTTGGAGAGACTGGACTGGAAAGAAGTTTTGAGTTCCTGGAGGTTCTCAACTTCTTTCTTAAGCCTGTTGATTTCAGTCTCTTGTAGGTTCATCTTTTCTAGGGATTTGGTGAGATCAACTGTTCCCTCCTGTGATGTCACTGGTGTTGATGATGGAATTGCTGTAACTGTTGCAGTGCTCAATCCGGCAATGAGGATAACACTCAATGGGATGCCTTCCATCGGCTTCATCTTTTCTTTCTCTTTTAATAATTTTTCCATCTCAGCTTCCATTTCCTTGAGCTGAGCATTCTGCTCCATGAGCAACTTTAGCATCTCATCCTTCTCACCTTCTTTCTCTGCTATCTCCTTCGCCTGTGAGTCCTCTGTGGGCCGGAGTTTCAGCTGTTTTCTTAAGGATGCGATGTCTGCATTCTTTTTCTTTATCATCTCTTCTGCTTCTTTGACGTTCGCAGGATCATAACCGATCTTGAGGACCAGCTCCTCCAACGTCTTGATTCTGTTGTTTTTTGCAAAAGATGATATTTTCTCTAGCTTGAGTTGTGTCTGAGCATTATTTAGTGACACCTGAAATTTTGCTGCAGAAGCTGAAGCGTGCGCCAATGTGTGGAAAACCATCTCCCCTGTTTGTTTGTGCAGATCCATCTGATCTGCTGGATGTACGTCCTTCGCCTGGAATTCGAAGGTGGCCCTCTTGTAGTCTGAAATCACCTTGGGATCCGGTACCTACGCTTGGAGGTAGGCCATGTGCATCCTACCCTTCTCTGTGTCGAATGCAGACAACAATCTATGCTGCGCAGTCGACGTTTTTTTCCGAAACTGGGCATAAGTGCTGCTAGTAAGGGTTTGATTCTTCTTCTTGATCATCTCATATTTCTCGAAGATGCCCAATTTAGGCCCAATCTTGCCTTGCTGAGTATCTAAGGGGAGTTGGTGGACTTCTTCGGCACAACAGTGGTGATCTCCTTATGCTGACTCGAGCCGAAAGGTGGGATGACCATCTTGGTTACATTGGTAGGCGGAACTTGTGATTCTTCAGTTGGACCAGGAACTGTGGTGGTCTTGGGCCTCTTTGTATGCAATTGGAACTCCTCGGATGATACCTCCTTGACAGGTGGAGATGAATCCTGTCGGGGCCTCTTTTCTTTGGGGACCTGTGGCATGGAAGTTGGAAGTACTGTTGTCGGGGGAACATGTTGTTCCACTTTGACCAAGGTGTCTGGTGCCCACACTGTCTGATTTGCGAATTTTTCGATCTCAGGCTTGGACTCGTGGACATACGGGATGTTTTTATTTTTCACCTGCATTTCTGAAATGATCCCATGTGGATCATAGTGCCATGTGAAACTCGTAAAGAATTTCATCTCCTTCAACATTCTGTCCACTTCTTCCCCGGAGCCTCGACTATTGTAGATGAAAGAACCAATCTGCCCCTTGATTCTCAATTGTTGCTTCTTCTTCAAGGAAACAAAATGAATGTCATCTAAATTCATTATCTACCTAATATATTCTAACGCAAAGATTCTTACCGGCACATATTGAGGTAGTTTGTAAAGTGCCAATTTGCACCCAAAAACTCTGATCTCGGTGTGATTCTGATAGAAGTACCAGTCTCTTGTCTTTGCATTGTCCGAGAGATGCAAAATTCTCTGGACTTCGTCGTTGATGCGTGGCTCGGGTCTGCCACTCAACATGCTTACCACTGGGTGGTAAAACTGATCAATGAATGTTTTGAAGTCGCATTCAGCAGAGTTATGCTTCAATAAAGATGTCCAGGCTGTGACTGGTTGTGGCCTTCCGTTTGCGTCCATTTTCTACATTGAAAAACTGAACTTGTCTGCTTGATAGAAAATGAACATGTAGGCCAATATAGAAGAATATCTGAACATGCCTTCCGTGCCAAAATTCACGAACTGTTCATGCATATTGTTGGCCAGGAAGGTACTGAAATCAAACTGGGTGGTGGGTTTTTTGTCAGCAGAGAAAATGGATAGAAAACCCAGAATGGGCTCATCTACCCACTGGTCGGAATAGTATCCTAATAGAGCGCAAAGGGAGGAAATGATTTGGTTTCCCTTGGTTGAAAACATGGATGATGGGTAAGGTGGATTGGTGGAAGGAAGTTGAGCAGAGGTGGGAAGGAACAACTCGAAAATTTGAGCTCTCTGCGGAAAGGTCATCTTTTGGTACAGCTCTGTAAGGATCTCTAGGTCGAAAGGAGAGACAGAATCTACATGGGGAATCTGCATCATTTGGTCGATGTCTTTGGGAGTGATGAAAAAGAGGACGTCTCTAGATGATGAAACGATGGCCCTCTGGTCGGGAATATAATGGGCTTGGCATTTGAGGGCAAATTCAGGAAAGTGGTGTATCTGGGGAAAGAGGTACAGGGGAAAATTAGACTCCCAGAGTCCAATCTCGTTGCTCTGGTCCAGGAACACTTCCCGGAGCCATGACTGTAGGTCTGAAAAATCGAAGTTGCAAATAGTATCTGCGACCAACCTGTCTTTATCCACCAAAGGGATTTTGTCCAGGTCAACAGGAGGAGGAAGAAAAGGATTCTCTTCTCCTTCCGCTAGCCTTGGCTTTGGCGCCATCTCTGCAACAGTACCTGCAATAAACAATATGTTAGTGGGGTCGACTGACTGTGGACGAAGGCGACGAGGAAGCAATGGAGGAATAGATGTAAGTTTTCTGGCGCGATGGACGAATAACGAATGAAAGGGGAATAACGGTAGTTTTATTCAAAACTAGGGTCGGTCGGACGCGGGAAATCGGTCAGCATGACAACGGGTATATTATCCAGTAATTAATGGACAACGGGCCACTTGAGGGTGATATGGCAGGTGACGGTGGCCAAAACGTATGGATGGGTGGCGTGGCTGCTAGGGATTGGAGGTGATTTGAAGTGAAAGTCGTAATAAGGGGCTGGTCATGAGTGAAAAGGGTGAAGGACTGACAACAGGGATCGACAGCAGTTATGGGATGTGACCCAACCTCGGGAACAAGTGGACTCAGTGGAGGATGACGTCCATGAGTGACGGGCTGTCAGATAGCATGTGGGGGATGGGACTTGAGGACCAATAGGCTGACGCCACGCATGACTAGGGGCCCGTCGAAAGGAATATCCATTCCAACCCCGCCCCCCCTTGGTTAAAAGCAGAACACCAAGGGGGGTCCGAAATCCATTGTAGACCGTTGATCTGCGCGCCAGTTTCCTGGCCGCAGATCTTAGCACGTCATTTATTGTTCATTCTGGACCCCCCCCTCCATTAAAGGCATAATGGATGGGGGGTTCCGGAATCCAATTTGGGCCGTGGATCAACGCGCTTGTTCTTGGACCGTCCAGATCTGCACGATTATTATTACCGATTCCGGACCCCCCCCCCCTTGGTTAAAAGTAGAACACTAGGGGGGGTCTGGAATGCTTTGTGCGCCGTAGATCTAAGCGCCACGATCTGGACCGCTGATAAGTGTAGGAAATATAAATCATGGGCGGAAAAAGGATGTGCCGGGAAAACTTATGGTAAGTGCCTTTTATGGGTTTTTCCAATCTTTTCACATAGACACCACCAAGGGGACACCATCTAAGTTATTGTTAGGCAATGGGGACATGGTGTAGCATATTCATCGGTCTAGTTTCATGGGTTGTGAAGCAAATGAAGTAGCTAACCTACATGCTAACCTATCTTCCTAGGACAATTAACCCAGATTAGACTGTTGGGTTAAGAAATTACTCTACCTAAGGGCCATCTGACCAGGATTAGACAGTCTGGTCAGATTTATTCACTAATCTAGCCTAAGGGCTATCTGACCAAGGTTAGACAGTCTGGTCAGATTTATTCACTAATCTATCAACATTAAAATTTAAAAGAACTTGGCCATGCTTGAAAGGTATGGCCAAGTTACTATTATTGCATGGGGATTTTCTTTTCAATTCTTTTATGCCCTCTTTTCTTTTACTATTTTTCTTTCTTTTCTTTTTTCTTTTTTCTTTTTCTTTTCCTTTTTTTTTCTTTTTCTTTTTCTTTTTTCTTTTTCTTTTTCTTTTTTCTTTTTTCTTTTCTTTTTCTCAAATTATTTGCAGAATGAAAAATCATTTGTCAATAAAAACACTAGATATAGATAATATCCAAGTCATCAATTGATTCCCATAATTTATGGGGTGATAACAAATGGCTAAGAGCTTAGACTCTAGAGTATTTTTTTCTCTGCTCCTCACCCAGACTCCAGAGTATTCATTTCGCTTGACAGTAGATGCACTCCCTCTACTCCTCACCGTTGTCACCTAGTCCTCACACTTGGAAATAATGGATTGAATTCTACACCTAACATCTCCCTAAACAGTTCAAACTTAATCTTTCCAAGAGGCTTAGTGAAAATATCAACAACATTTTCACTAGTATTACAATACATAAGAGTTATTTCATTTGATTGCAACTTTTCTCGAACAAAATGATACTGAGCTTCAACATGCTTTGTCCTTGCATGAAAAATCGGATTCTTCGCAATATTCATTGAACTTTGATTATCACATCTGATCACTGTAGGTTCCTTTCATTCTTCTCCAACATCTTGAAGAAGTCTTCTTAACCAAACAGCTTCACAAGTTGTTGCACACAAGGCTTTATATTCTGCTTCAGTGGAAGACAAAGATACATTAGGCTACTTTTTACTGCTCCATGAAACAACCCCAGATCCAATGTTGAACGCATATCTAGTGGTTGATCTTCGATCATCCATATTGCCAGCCCAATCATAATCTGAATAACCTGTCAACTCAACATCAGATGCATCAGTATATTTAATACCATAATCAAGTGTACCTTTTAGATACTTGAGTACTGCCTTTGTTGCATTCCAATGGCATTCATGAGGTTTCGCCATGAATTGACTTAACACACTCTCAGAATATGAAATATCAGGTTTGGTTGTGGTGAGATAATTCAGACTACCCACCATCTGTCTATACACAGTGCCATTCACCTCCTTCGAACCATCATCACAAGAAAGTTTCACATTCTGCTGCATGGGAACAACAGAAGACTTACACTGATCCATTTTAAATCTCTTAATTATTTCTCTGATATACTTACTTTGACAAACAAAAGTTTGGCCTGCATTTCTCCAAACTTCAAGACCTAGGCAGTAATGTAACTCACCAAGATCTTTCACTTCAAATACCTTTGATAACTACTCCTTGATTTCATCAATTAACTTCTATGCATTTCCTGTAATTATTAAATCATCAACATATAATGAAATCAATACTATATACCCCTATTCATCAAATTTGGTATACAGATTTGGATCACTTTTGCTCCTCATAAAACCCTATTGAAGAAAGAAAGAGTCTATCTTTTCAT
>ML783615.1:707548-781482 GCA_009831015.1 Picea engelmannii | reverse complement strand
TAGACACACTGGTTCAGTAGCCACGTTCATTACACAAATTTAGGTCTAATTACAGTTGTCTGGCCAGGTCTAATGCACAAGTCACGATCAAGCATAGCCTCAAAAGATGATGGCTGGGACGACGAGCTTAGAATCAGGATGATTGCAGCCTTTGTTCCTCTATATTCTTCAGATCCTTCAAGGTAGGCTCCTAAGCCATGGATAAGTACGACGTATTCGAGAGGAAATTGCACAAGGATCAAGGGTAGAGTGAAAGCAACAGGCCACACAGTAGCTCTGAAGAAAACCCGTGTTGAAGATCCCAATGAAGGAATTCCTACCAATTCTCTCAGAGAAATCACAAGTCTCAAGATGCTCTCTCGCTCTGAACACATTGTCAAGTAAGAACGAATGAACGCCATGTTTTCATATCATATCATGTATTCTCTGATTTGCTGAATTACTGAAGAATATAATTGCTCTGTTTGTTTTCTGATATTCTGCAGATTGTTGGGCATGGAGACCAAACAGAAAGAAAATGGTAAAGTGGCGTTGTTCATGGTGTTTGGATTTATGGACTGTGATCTTCTCGATTACATTTACAAATATTCCTCTTCCAACATGCCAATACCTCCCATGGTCATCAACGTCATTTTAATACAAATCCATTCATGCATTTCATTTCATTGAATATAGTATAATGTAATGTAACGTGTATATATATATATATATATATATATATATATATATATATATATATATATGAATTTTGACTTTTTTTCACATTATTCTATTGCGTATGGTCATGTATGAGTATATATCTCTGCATGTTTGCATTGCAGAGCGTGATGTATCAGTTGGTTCAGGGAATCGAATATTGCCACAGGCACGGAGTGATACACAGGTTAGTCTACTCCTATGTTTTGAGCTATCTGAGATCCTAAAATATATATTTGTAACGTGCCCTTGTGTCATGTATATCAACTTGGGTTTGCAGAGACATGAAGCCCCAGAATTTGTTGTTGAATATGGACGAGGGATTATTGAAAGTTGCAAATATGGGGCTTGGATGAGTTCTACATCCCAATTACAAGTCCTACACCAATGAGGTAAATTGTATATATTGAGCCCTCTAATAGTAATAATGTTCATGTAACAAGCTTATCTTTAGCTGAGTTTTGATGGATTTGGAATTTTCATTTTTTTTAGATTAAAATGGATTTTAGAAATTAGACAAAATCTCAAACTTATCTTCAGCTGAGTTTTGATGGATTTAATTTTTTTTTTTTTTAACGAAAATAACGAAGAAGCTCGTTCGAAGTTAGTTGATTTTCTTATATCCGTACACTCATCACCATGAACTATTCATTTTTCGGCCCTTGTGCTTATTTTTCTAGGAATAGAACACTATTGTTAGTATGTATGATCTGAATATATATTAATCTTAGGTGGGATATGCTGCCAATATAAGCAACGAGACCGTTCATGCAGCAGTGCGCATTGCAGATCGCTATCTTTCAGTGGAATCACTTAAGAGGCGAAATATAACACCTTTTCTGTTGGCTTGTTTGATTATTGCTTCGTAAGTTAATCAGATCCACTACTCAGCTTCGAACTTCTAGAATTTCAGTCGATCTAAAATGAAAATGGCTTATGGTTTCATCCAAAATTTTGGTCTGTGCAGCAAAATGTATGAAGTAGATGGAGAGGTTCCTGTTGCTGCCGAATTAGCCGACCATGTCAAAGAATTTGAAGAATATGTTGAAACGGAGGTTATCAAATTGAACATACAAACAAACTAAAGGTTACATTATTACTAATAAAACATCTGTCATGAGTTTGAGACGTTTCAAATCCTTTCGGGTAGCAATTTCAATTCAAATTCCGGTTCGAATCGAAGCTATCTGGAATTTATATTGGCACCCAAAGGGATTTGAAACTTTTGGGCTCATGTATGGATCTAACCGATACGAAACCATCGAAATAACTAATAATATATATTTATCTATCGACTTTGATATTTTTAGACCTAATTTTATTTTAAAGACTCAGAAGATCAATACCCTGAGCATAGGTTTAAAGGCCAACAGTGTTAAAACCTTGGAGGGGTAAGCCTCAATGTTTTCTCTACATTGAACATTAAACTTTGAAGATAACTCTTCACCTTTAGTAAATCTATCCTAGTGACAAAAGCGGCCTTCGAATAACTTTTTTACCAAATAAGATCTGCTATTATGCCAAGTCTCCCTCAGCTACTACCTTAAAATTGAAATATTGTGAGCTTTATTATAATATACAAATATTTTATACACAGGGTGCGGACATCGTACACTATGAAACTAAGATTCTAATGGCATTGCATTTCGATGTTCTAGTGTTCCGCACAACATTTTCTTTTATTAGGTTACTACATAAATGGAATTTTTTTATTAATTTTTGTGTGTAATGACAAGATATTTGAATGTGGTTTCATGCTATAACAAATAGAGGAATTTCTGCTTCATATTGGATGTTGATAAACTCAATTGATAACAGATACACGCTTTGAGCCAAAGTCTAGGGTAAATTTTGTCTATTTTATCTGATCGATTTTTTGCCTTTTTAATTAAATCTAAGAACAAATTCTTAGTCTTAATATATTTTGTATACCTTTTTCACATTCCTATGCTCACTGATCAGATCTTCATTGCAGGTGGAATATTGGAAATTGAAATATCTTGCCGAGTACCT
Source organism: Picea engelmannii (assembly GCA_009831015.1). Lineage (NCBI taxonomy): Eukaryota > Viridiplantae > Streptophyta > Pinopsida > Pinales > Pinaceae > Picea > Picea engelmannii. The sequence goes on along the minus strand of ML783615.1, from coordinate 778,773 downwards.
AGCAGAATTGACATTGTTAGATTACAAATCCCATCGTTACAATGTCTCCTTGATTGCTGCCTCAATAATCTACTATGCCTTGCTATTTCTTAATCCAAAAGAYAAGAACCCATGGGTAYAAATTATTTACTGTTTTTTTTTTTTTTTTCTTTYTMGTTTTGTTCATCTCAATAMCTATCACAGATTTTCTCATTCCTCATTGTTGTTGTTATTATGGCACGTGTAGGACCGAAGCCTCAGAGACTTAACTGGTTATTCTCCGATTCACATGATGGACTGCGTGAATGATCTCCATTGTCTGCATTGCAACACATGGTTACGTGAATATTGTGGTACTGTAGATAAAATATACAGTGTTCCAGAGGTATCATCAACCATTCCTTTACAAGTTATTAACATAAATCCTTGATCTATTCAAAACAAAAGCAATAAAAGAGTTCCAAATAAAAATCAGTGAACATGTTTATAACAACATTTGAAATCCCATTTTGCAGTCCAAGTGTGTCGCCATATTGTCTCCACTTAAAGATCTTCCTCCTCCTTTTGACTGCTCTATTTGATGCTTAGATAAATAACTATTTTGAAAGATGGTTTGTGAATGTTTAAACTGGTAGCCTATCCAACTACCTGAGAGACAAGTTTACCTTCCTATAATCTCATATTTTTCTCAAGGACATATCCTTGGTTTCTCTTTCAGTGCAATTGAACATGACAATGAGGACTTTTTCCAACAAAGCATTCCATTGGTTTTATTAATTCGGATTTTGTGATCTAAACTGGTAAGGAAATGGGTATAACCATCTTCCTTGTGCGTGTAGTGCTCTATTTGATGCTTACATAAATGACTATTTTTGAAGATGGATTGTGAATGTTTAAACTGGTAACTTTAGCACGGAACTTAGATGTGATTTTGATCATTTTAATTGTTTTTTTCGGCAACAATCTGCTAACAAGGGAGGAAACACTGCTCAGGTTCTATTGTATATATATTGGATTTTACTTACTGTCTTTTTAACCCATTCAATACTTTCAAAGGAGAGAAAAGCCATGGCAGACTGCAAGCTGATGAAGGTTTCAAGGAAGTCATGGAGTCCTCTGACCCATGTGGTTGCATCTACACATGTAGATGGTGCTTGTAAAAGAACACAAATTGGGATGAAGGTTTCAAGGAAAGTCACGGAGTACTGTAACCCATGTGGTTGCATCTACACATGCAGATGGTGCTTGTAAAAGAACACAAATTGGGTTGCATCTACACATGCAGATGGTGTTTGTAAAAGAACGCAAATTGGATTGCATCTACACATGCAGATGGTGCTTGTAAAAGAATAATTTATTTTTTTTATGTCAAAAAATCTGTCATATTGGTGGACCAATCAAAAGTTGTGTTTGAGCTTAGACAAAATTTTCCTTGTGTTGATTCGTAGTCCTTAATTTGTTGTACTTTGTTTCATTAACCAGTGCAGAGAGACGATGTATTGTCGAGTGCTCTATATTTGTCTATTGGCAGTGCATACTTGTAGTGGACATCGATGGAAACATCTCCTCCTCACATGTTGCACTACTTGAAAGATGTTAATGCCCCAAGAGATGTTTCCCACTATTTACACAGTCATGATATGCAAATCTGAGGTGTGAATGTCATCTTTGATAGAATGTCATTATTGTATAAACACAGATTCCATTGAGATTGTTTATTTGGATTGGTATACATTTACATAAGACCTATGTTGACCTATGCTGAATGATATGCAATTAGAAAATAAAATTCCATTAGTTTTTGCATAAAACTCCATTTGTTTTTGCAATTCTGTATTGTTTACATACATATATAGGAAGGTCATTCCAGCATACCCTTTATACTAGCTACACCCTATGGATAATTAAGTGTTTTTGAAAGGGAATTTAGTGTACACTTAAGAGCTAGTAGGACTTTATATCCACTTTATAGTAGATTCTATGTCTTCCTCTTTGAAAATTAAGTAGATAGAGATTTGATATTTAGAAATGGTCCATGCTTCATGGGAACCATAGGGATGTATCTAAATGAATGGACCCCATACTTTAGCCCAGAAAACAACATCCCTTCTGTGGTTCCAGTCTGGGTCTGTTTACCCTTCCTCTCCACTGTTGGAATGACGAAACCATAAAAAACATTGGAAATGCACTGGGAAGGTTCATTGATCGAGCTGAACCACGTGACAGGATTAGAATTTTGTGCTCGTCTCTGTGTAGAAGTAGATATGGAAAAAGGACTACCAGAGGCAATCCAACTTACCCTAGATGGGTGGTCATATATTCAAACAGTTGACTATGAACAATGTCCATTTAAATGCAAAGCCTTCCATGAGTATGGACATTTTGCCAAAAACTGTCCCAAGGCGTCATCAGAGCATCCTGACGACAAAGTGCAAGAGCAATGGCAGCCAGCCAAAAGGAAGAAAGCAACAAATAAATTAGGAGCCTAGCTGCAGGAAAGAAGGGCCAACACCAGGCCATCCTCACCGATCAAGGGGAAATCACCGATGATGAACAATAATGATGCAGAAAGAAACAAAAATAGGTATGATCCACTTGAGAATCTAGAAGAAGAAACAAATAACTCAAAAGAAGACACATAACAGATACAGAGTCAACAAGTCCTAGATCCAGACCTTCCATCGCTTCAAATTGAGCCAGTTTCCCCTCTTCCCATGGACCCCTCCCAAGGGTCGGAGGATGAAATCTAGGAGGACTCGGGGGGAAGAACTGGACCTGGAAATCCCAAAAATCTCCAAATCCTTGAAAGCAGGAAGGAAAACAAACAAAAACAAAAGGGAAAAAGAAACAAACCAAGACAAAGAGATGGGAACCCAACCAACACTGGAAGAAGTCCTCAAAAAAGAAGGGAAAAGTGGGAAAGCTTCTACAACAAAAGGTTAGTCATAGCCCACGAAAGGGGGGGAAACCATACATGCTAGTAAATAATGAAGGTAGTCTCCTAGAACTGTAGAGGATTGGGACAAAGGGAAACAAAAACAAGCAATGAGAAATCTAATCAAAACAGAAAGGCCCCATATTCTCCTAATCCAGGAGACCAAAATGTAGGGTACAGAGGCCCTGTGAGAAATGAAGCAAATCTAGAAAGCAAGTGATGGAACGACCCTAAATGCTAGATGAGCACCAGGAGGGATCTACACAGTTTGGAACACCAAAATATTCATAGAAGAACAAAAGCTAGAATCAATTCACAAAATTATGTTCCATCTAAAGCACCTACAATCATGTAACATCTATCATATTTGTAATGTTTATATGCCTAATAAATACGGAAAACATATAATGTTGTGAGTCCTTGATGAAAATCAAAGAAGCTGGATTACCCAATAATTGCATCATAGCTGGAGACTTCAACACAACTCTACACCAAGGGGGGAAAAAAGGAGGCTCTATATTAAGGGACCCTTTCAGGGAATGCATGGAGGATTCGATCTCAGAGCTGGACCTGCTTGATGTCCAGCCAAATAAAGGGAAATACACTTGGAGAAATAAACGCTCATGAGTGGGACACATAGCAGCCAGACTAGACCGTTACCTCATACAAAGCTCTCTCCTCGTACTTCCTTTCAATATCTATTTCCAAATTATTCCCTGGGGAATTTCATATCATCATCCAATATCTCTCTCCTTTGAAAAAGTAGAAAACTTAGGCCCCATTCCATTCAAATTCAACCCCCTTTGGATGGATTCACCGGAATTCCTACCCCTAATTACCACAATTTGGTCAAACTGGGTGTATGGGACCTCGGTCTACATTTGGGAACAAAATCTCAAAAGGACTAAGCAAGTAATCAAGGAGTGGGTAAAAGCCTCCCCCCACAAACCAAGAGAAGAAGTAGAAATGTGCAAAAAGTAGCTAGAAGATATGCAAGAAGAAATGGAATCAAACATCATCAATAACAGACACTTAATACATGAGAAAGAACATTTTCATAATTATATGAGAGCACTTCACAAAGAAGAAAAGGAATGGAGACTTAAATCTTGAGCCCTGTGGCTTCAAGCAAGGGATAAAAACACCTCTTTCTTCCATAAGCAAGCCAAATCCCGACAACATAGAAATACTATGGAGGAAATAAAAACAACCTTAGTAACTCGAATTAACTCCTTTGAGGAAATACAAAAAGAAACATATTCTCACTTCAGAGAAATTTATACCAAGGAAGGTGAAGATAATAAAGAGCAGAGCCGACAATTCATAGAACACATCCCATAAATGATAAAGGAAGAAGACAACAAAGAGTTAAATAAGGTGGTTACAGGGGAGGAAGTCAAAGCAATTCTAAATCAGTTTGATCCAAACAAATCCCCTGGACCTGATGGTTTTACAATTCACTTCTACAGGGAGTGCTGGGAAATAATTAAAAAAGACATAATCCGTATGATAAGATTTGTTCAAAAAACCTGCAAGATGGGAGGTGCAACCAACACCTCCTTTTTAGCCTTGATTCCTAAGGACAAAAATGCCAGCTCCTTTGATCGTTTTCGTCCAATCTCTCTTTGTAATGTTTCCTACAAAATTCTAGCAAAAATTCTAGCAAACAGACTAAAGCAATTGCTTCCTCAACTCATCCTTCCCAACCAGGGGGCTTCATGGAAAAAAGAGAAATTTGGGATAATATAACCTTGGTTCATGAAGAAATCCAATCCAGTTTTAATAACAAAGAAAAAGGGACGGTTATCAAAATTGATATGGAAAATGCCTTTGATCGTGTAAAGCACGAGTTTCTTTATGAAGTTTTAAAGAAATTTGGTTTCAATCACTCCTTTATTTCTTGGATTGGAGCATGTATCTCAACCCCCTGGATAGCCCCTCTGATAAATGGGAGACCGACTCCTTTCTTCCAAGCCACAAGAGGGCTAAGGCAGGGATGTCCGCTCTCCCCAATGCTGTATGTCATTATGGAAGAAACTCTAAACAGAAGACTTGAGAAAGAAAGAGCTATTGGGAATATCCCTAGATTGAAAATAGAAAGGGGAGTAAGAATAATAAACAACTCCCAGTTTTCTAATGACACCCTATTTTTAGGAGGAGCCTCTCAAATTATGGCCAACTGCTTCAAACTGGTTCTCGATCAATATGGAGAAGCTTAAGGAGGAGTTATAAACAAGCACAAAAGTCAAATATATGCTTGGCACACAAAAAAAATTATAATGGTAAGAATTGCGAACATTCTACAGTTCTCCTTTTCTGTAGATTGGAAATACTTCAAGTACCTTGGTACTCCTATCAACCTAAAAGCCTTGCCTGGGGAGGCTTGGCAAGTGATCCTTCAAAAAATCAAAGAGCAATTTGAAATATGGGGAGCAACCTTGTTGAACCCAGCTGGAAGGGTGGTCCTGATAAAATCAGTCCTATCTTCGTATCCAATTTTTCAATTCTCAGCCCTCCATGCTTCGGTGGGAATAAAAAAGGCAATGGCCAGATTAATCAGAAAATTCCTTTAGCAAGGGGGAAAAGACAACGGGAAAAAAATCTACATGGTCAACAAGTCTATAGTTTGTGCCCCAAAAGAAAATGGAGGACTAGGGATTCGTGATCCGGAAAAGGTCAACATAGCCCTGGGGGAAAAAATATATGGCGCTTAATCACTGGGGGTAATGAATGGTGGAAAAAGGAAGTTTTCTACAAATACCTATCAAAAAATCGAAAGAGATTCCTAGAAATAGCCACAATCAAACATACAGGATCCCCTATCTGGAAACTCGTACGAGCCTCATTGTCGCTCATACAGAATTATCTCCGATGGTGTCCAAGGAATGGTAAAGAAATCGAAATCTGGGATGATCAATAATCAGATATGGGAAAATTGTCTTGTATTCCCTCTTTAGACCCTTTAGAATCTGGCTAAATTCCAAAGGAAAAAACATAGTCTATGACATCTCAGAGTGGAATAACAACGACACTTGGAAAGAGTGGACCATGGGAGAGGTTCCTTCAAATATTCTCAATGATTCTCGTCACTTCCTTATGATTATAAATGGATTTTCCCTAGTACACCTCAACCATAGTGATAGAAGGGATTGGGGAGAAACAGGATATTCTGTGAGGATTGGATATAAAACTATCCTCTCTGATAATGCTCTCCCAAAAAAATCAGCAATCTGGAAAGAAATATGGAATGCATATGGCATCCCTAAGATCAATATTTTTGGGTGGCAATTAGCCCGCAACAAACTCTTAACAGGTGAGAACCTACTGAATTTTTTTTTTGTGGGACCCTTCATATGTGCCCTTTGCAATCAAGACTTCTAAAGCATTGAACACCTTTTCCTCAAATGCAACTTCTCCAAGCAAGTTATGCACATTGTCTATTCAAAACTAACAAACCAAATCTCCTGGTTAACAAGTTTTTGAAGACTGATTGGAAAATGGAGCAAAGCCTACAAAGGCTCCCTCTACAAAAAACTGATCTTTCGTCGCACCTGGAAAACCTCAATAAAATATGTTTGTTGGAAAATCTGGCTGGCAAGAAATAAAATCATCTTCAAGGAGAAGTCAATCCTCCCCCCCCCATAGTCGCTGCCCATGTGATTAGACAACTGGGAGAGTTCCTCTCCTCTCGAAAATTCAAAGCAAAGGCATGTAACCATTTGATAGAAGAAGAAGAAAAGTGGTTGGAGAAAATAAATCTTCCCTCCAACCATCCCTCAAATTTTCCACAAAAATCATGCTGCCAGCTTCATTTTTCTCATCAAGACTTCAAAAGATGGCTAAAGTCTCAAGACAACCATGTCCTTTATTTGGATGATGCATCAAAAGGAAACCCAGGGGAGGAAGGTGCAGGAGGAGTGATGTATAGCCCTAGAGGAAAAAGGATGCTAGATTACTCCTAGAACATGGGTGTAACCACCACCAACATGGCGGAGGCCTAGGCGATGCATCACAAAGTGCTCTTAGCTCAGGAACGAAAGCTCAACAATATCATCATAATAAGGAACTCAAAAAATACAATTCGACATTTCTTTAAAGGGACCATCCCAAAGAACTCTAAGCTGAAGAGAATCATAGAGAGGATCAAAGCAATCCTGTCCTCAATTCAAACTTCCTTCTTTCATGTCCCCCGCACAAACAATGAAGAAGCTGATGTAAAGGACAATAAAGTAATTGGTAAAGCCCTTGGTCATATGTACATACTGGGGAGGGTCCTATTCTTAGCCCCTCCCTAATGACAAAGCCCCCATTCTCCTTAGCTCCACCTGGCGCCAGCCTCCCCACGACTCAATAAATGGAAGGCTCATGCAATAAACATCACGTCATAAAATGGGAGGCGAAGTATCCCCATACCTCCTGGATCGTGGGAGATTGTAAGAAGCAAGCCAATCTCGTTCGCATGGAAAACTTGGGTCACTCTGCAATCCTCCTTTGTGGGACTTCGCCGTATCAGATCCTTCATCTTCGTAAAGCATATTGCAACATCAAATCCACCATGATTACTCTACTTGAGGTGAGGACAAGTGAAAGGAATTTCATCATGACCTACAACAAGGGAAAGCAGGCAATACATGCCACCTCAAAGCATGAAAGAGACTTAATATGTGAGCTCACTCGAAGTTGGTGGCATTCATGCATCAAGTTTTCTCCTCATGGCGATAAATTTGAAGGCAAGCCTTTGATCCACCACCTCAGCCAGTCCCACCGGAATTTCGCAGACTTGAATACAATTAAGAAAGAGGAAGTGCAGCAAGGCCTATTGGCCAAGAAGAATCCTAAAAGACTAAGTCCCATAGGCTCTAGCAATCAAACCAGCGAGGGATGGACCGATCTAGGCAACATTGAAAGCATCAACGATAGAGGAAGCATCAAGTGCGATTGGTCTGGAGGTAATCTTCTGGAAATTTAGTTTACGAGTTTGTTAGAAGGCATGGCTCAACATCCAGCTCGAGAGAGATTGGAGGAAGAGCTGGTGGACGATAATTTCACCACCAACCAACAATTATCTCTCCGTCTCGACTCACACACCTGCACTCTCTCTTTCACGTTGGACACTTTAGCCCAACATCACACATTAATAAGTCAATTGCAGGATGAAGTCGAATTTCTCCGTCGACAAGGGGAGAACATAGACATAAAGTTGGAAGCTAGACCACCAAATTAGCTAGCTCAAAGTCAGAATGAGGAAACTAGAAGTAGACCAGAACCCTCACTTCCATACCTGAACGTGGCGCTAGAACCTCCTCCGGAAGAAGATCAAATTTAAAGAAGACCAGTAAGAAATCCCTCTGTTTTGTAAAATGGCTTAATTAAATCTCTCTTAAACAGTTTAAGGACAAAGATGCAACTTTTGTGGAAATTTCGCTGTTGGTATCTCTTTTACCAGCACCCTCCTCTGTATGATGTGACCTCGGTCATGCCTTTTTATTAATATAAAATTTCCAGTTTTTGTAAAAAGAAAAACATAGATCCATCTTAACCCTGGATCTATCAAGAGCCGAGAGGGATCCATTCTCTCCAGGTGAAAACCTTTTCTAGAGTGCAAAACTTGAGGAGAGGTTAAAGATTTGCACATGTAGAGATTTGATCCCTCTAGGTGCTTGATAGATCTAGGGTTAAGATGGATCTATGTTGGTGGTACTATATACATGTTTTGATTATAATTGCGTCCATCGATTAATTGAGTGGACTTGTTGTTTATATGTATTTTTTTATTTTTATATATTTTAATGATTTTTTATTGTTTTTTTATTATTTTAATATTGATTTATTATTTTATGGATTTTTTACTATTATTTTAATGTGTTATGTTACATGGACATCTCTCTCATACTAGGTTGTAGAGTGACTTTCGACACAATTAGAGTTCTGGATAATTGATATGGTATCATGTTAAAAGATTGTGATCAATGGAGAAGATTTAGATTCGAAAGATGAAGTGACTCACCACATCTACAATGAACTCCATTTATCTATCACCTAATCAACTTCCCCTTTACATAATTAAGGACATGATGTATGAATACATATAAATGAAAATGAAATACAACACAATTGACATTGTGATCAACATCCTTAAACAAGAAGGATTGATTAGCTAGATAAAGAACAACGACTTTTGTTTTGTGAACAGTGAAGATAATACTATGCTCAATTTTAGAAACTACATAGTACTTTTAGTTGAGTTTGAATAATAAGCAATTACATTTTCATAAAAACAAAAAAAGAATTATTAATATTTCAGTGTTACTTTATTTACACTTTTATATATTAAATATAATATAACTATTCTTTTGACTTCTAATATATTAGAAATAATTTTAAAATTATCATTTTAGATTTATCTTAATTTAATATTTACTGAGTATATTGCATATCATTTAGAAGATTAAAAAAATGAAAATTTACATATGAGTGGATTTTCATGATCTAAAATTAATTTTCATGATGATAAAGATGATTATTACCATACAAGTGTGTAGATTTTCACAATTATTCATAATGTATGAGTTTGAGCTTTGTGAAAAAGCTTTGAAACTTCATTTTATATTATTATATACTTTTTGTCAGCTGAAACTCTATGTCAGCTTTGTGAAAAGCTCTATGTCAGTTGAAACTCTATGTCATCTTTGTGAAAAAAACTCTTCTTTTAGTTCATTTTTATATTTCTATATACTTTTTTAGTAATACTTTTTTCTGGTAGTTTTTATGAAAATTCAATGTTGTTTAACTAAAGAACACCAAACTCGACATACTAGACTTAGCACCAACTTTAGTATTAGGTTTAATGTTTGATTTCCTATGTAACTTAGTAAAATCAAAGGAAACTTTTCAAAAATAAATTTAAGAAATATCTGGGGTCAGAAAGACCATTTGTCTCAATCCGTGTGAGTGTGAGGATATTTTATTTTATTTTAATTAAATTATCTTGTTTTCTCTCATAAAAAAATCCTAGAACCCTCCTCTCCTATTCTTTTCTTATTTCCTCTCTTTTTCTCTTCTCTTATTCTCCCTTGCCTTTTCTTTCTTAGGGTTTCCTCTATTAGGGTTTCATCCTCATGGAGGCTAGGGTTTCAATTTATTGAAGGAACCTCCATGAGGAAGGCAATGGATTCTCCCTTCCCTTGTCCTTAGTTCTTCCTCTATTGCTTTGTTTTCCTTCATTGATTTCAACAATGATATAATGCAAAATGATAGCGTTATTGATTTAAGTGACGATACCAATAAAAATTATGTAAAGTAGTCACTTAGTTTTAATGATTTCACCAATGATACAACTAATAGTTGAATTGATTTCGGCAATGATATAATGCAAAATGATAACGTGTATTGATTTAAGTGATGATACAATGAAAAATGATGTAAAGTAGTCACATAGTTGCAATATGATTTCAAAAATGATATAACTAATAATTGCTCTGATTTCAACAATGATATAATGCAAAATGATAGTTTGTATTGATTTAAGTGATGATACAATGAAGATTGATGTAAAATAGTCACATAGTTGCAATGATTTCCACAACGATATAACTATATGTTGCATCGATTTCAACAATGATATAAAGAAATATGAAATGATAAATTTATTTTAGTGATAATACACTGAAAAACTATGTAAAGCAATCAAGTAATTACATTGGTTACGATGACCTAATGCAAAACAATAAAGTACACTGGCTTTAGTGATGATATAGTGAAAATTGATGTTAGTGATGATATAATGAAAATTCATTTATAGCAATAAAGTAGTTGCATAGATTTCAGCGATAACCTAATGCAAAACAATAAGGTACATTAATTTTACTAATGATACAATGAAAAACCATTTAGAGCAATCAAGTAGTTGAAATTATTTCAATAATGGAAAATATTATGGTACATTCCAATTATAGCACAATGAAAAATGATTCATTGTAGTAGAAATATAAAAAACTAGTTTCCTATTACACCTATTGAAAGAGGTAACAAAAACTAGGTTCCTTTGAAACTTGTTTAGGGTCAACAATCCATATGTTAGAAGGATTCACGTTGGATAAATGTACTATTAATATTGGGAAGCAAGAAAGACAGGGTATGACATTTACTACAATATCTAGAGTTAAATATTTGAATGGTCTACGATTTGAACCTCCCTTTAACACAAATTTACTCAGTTGTGTGCTAACAAGTACTTTAACCTTTCCTCCCTTTAATAGACCTTTTAACCCACAAATGATGGATCCATCTTAAGCTTTTAAGTATATGTTTGATCAATAATGTTTATGTTCTCAAAAAAATAAGGTAACTAAATAAATTTAATATGAGCACATTAATCTTAGACATATATTACATATACATAATGTTGATGATTACAAATTTTGTGTGGCTGCCCACTACTGAAACCTTCCTAGATTCATCTTAACTTCGGATCTATCAAGCATCCAGAGGGAACAAATTTCTCGAGGTGCAAACCTTTAACCTTTCCTCAAGTTTTGCACTCTAAAAAGGTTTGCACCTTGAGATATTTGATCCCTCTTGGCGTTTGATAGTCTAGACTTAAGATGGATCTAGATTGGTATATATTAATAAAATAAATAATTTACCATACGAGGGAAAAGTATATAATTTATGTACAAACTTCAATATATAATTTATTTTTTATTTTTTATGGTCCACTAGTAGTAATGAATCTAATACTAAACTTTTTTTTTTTAAATTTAAAATAATATTTATTTGGTCAAATCCAAAGGGGGTAGGGTATGTACATCTATGTAGGCTTTAGTAGTCAAATCCCTTTAGGGAGGGTGTACATTGTCCCACAAACAAGGTGGTAAAATAATTTTTTTTAATATTGATAAATAAAGTATATAATATTTATATTTGATTATATGATGTTATTTGATTTAGATAAAATATTTGTCTTAATTTGAATCTGTAAAATAGGGAGAGGTGTAAAAAAATATATTAAAATGTTAAATTTTTATATTCTTTAAATTATTGAAGCTAAAATAATTTATTTTTTGTTAGTTTAAATATTATTATTATAAAACTTATTTATTGTATTGAGAGTGGTAAGGTCTTTTTGTATTGAAAGTTGTAAGGTCTTCTATAGTATAGTATGTGGGAAATGTTATTGTTAGCTTAGGTGTGTGTTGGTTTGAGTGACCTTATTATTTGACAATATTATTATTATTTGACAATATTTAAAAAAATTAAATCAATATAAATCCATCTTAAAGGAAGATTTATCAAATAATTAGAAAAATCAATATTTTTTAAGTGTAAATTTTTTTATATTTAATATGAAAAAATTAATACATAGCATAAAATTAAATAATTTAAAATTTTACCTCACATAGAATTAAATAATTTAAAATTTTATAGAATTAAATAATTTAAAATTTTACATAATAAATGTAATTCTTTTCCATATTTACTAAATTCAAATTTAAAATAATTATTATAAAATACACCTAACCTTACCATTAAAATACACCTAAATTCAATGTTTTGATTAATATTATAAAAATATCAAATTACAATTTTCATTGAAAAACCATGATTATAGCTTGTCTTCATTAAACATATGATTCTTGGAAGATTGCTAAAGCTCCCATTGATTGGTAATAATAGGAGCCTCCTCACAAAAATGCAACAAGAAAACTGGAGCATCTCCAAAACCATTTTTATTATAGATTTCATAGCAACTCCATGCTTTTTTAGGAAAGGATAAATCACTTCATTCGAAAGAGGAATGAAAATTAGGACGAGAAAAAGTTTATGAACTAAACTATTTTTTTTATGACTAGGGGAATCGACAACTACGACACTATCATACTCGCATGACACGGAGTCGAATCCTGTCGGCTACCTTATAACCCCTAGGGAGAATCGCACAACCCGCAAGCATGCCTCTGGATAAATCGAGGTTAGAACTCGTGACCTGCATAACATCACGAACACCTTAACAGTGTGTTCGATGGCCACTAGACCAAACCCCTGCAGGCTTATGAACTAAACTATATGAAGTCTATCAAAAATATTTAATAATGATAAGACCAATCATAAATGTTATTTTTTGATATTGCTCATATATTAATTTCAACCTTGATAATTGTTACAAGAACATGTATAAGATGGGCTTCCCTATTGACTTTAAAACCATTGTTCACTCTCATTGCTTGCTAGAAACAATTATATCTTAATCTCTCGAGTTGTAAATTATTTGATATGTTGGATTCCAAGTGTTGTTTCCACTCTTATCATCTTGACTTCTCAGATGTTGAAGTATCAATAATTAAAGGCTTACCATATGTGGATTTGATATTTTTTCTTATTTGGATTGGATCATTATATTATTTTTCATCTATCTCAGTACTTTCTAGGTGGAAAAATTGGAGGAATCATCTTGTAGGGCCATTTTGGTAGCTGGTCAAAATTTGGAAATTTGGGTCCAAAAAACCATATGAAATCTTCGAGATCCATTTTGAGGCATCAAACAACAATTTTTATGGTCCAAACCTTACTATTGAGAAACTTTATATATTCTACACATTGATACCTTTCTAACAGTGCAATAATCACCTCAATCAGAGTTTGTATGTGAAAGTTATGCCTCCTACAAGTTGACCTACCAAATTGATCACCATGGTGTGAGTGGATGCCACACCAACCCCCATTACTTAAACATGTGGGGCTAGCCACATAGGGGATTTTATAGAACAATCTAGAAGGCACAAACCTAATCACTAATTGAGGGTTAAGGAAGTCAATACCCTAACCCTAGACGACTATCAATCTATGTTAAATATCGGGCCTCTAGGAGGAGAAGGGGTTTCATCTTATGTTATTGTATTTTGTTCCATAGCAGAGAAAAACAATTGGGAGTGGGAAATTAAAGAGCATAACATAGGGTGTTAATGTTTTGTAGTAGCCTAACATGCCACAAGTCTCAAGTAACTCCATAGAGAGTTCCTTCTCCTTTGTACTTGCATTATTTGCACACCAGAGAAAAGAGAGAAGAGAATCCTCACCTTTTAAATGAGTTTTCTCTCGTAAGAGTTTCCTACATAAAATCTTTGTGTTTTTTTGTGGATCGTGTGTGATTGTATTCTATTGTTCACTATTTTTTGCATTTTATCTATTTCATGCATAAGCAAAAAATTAGTAACTAAATATTCTGGAATCTAAAGGAATTTTAATCTTCATAGTGTAGATTTCAGTTTTTATTTATCGGATATGTTTTGACGAACTATTCCAATGTAATATCCATGACAATTTAAAGATCATTTTGGTATCAAAGCCATGTTTTCTTTGGGTATTTGTGGGAAGTTTTAGGATCTAGGAATCGACTGAAAGAGAAGTTGTAGAAACCCTAGCCATGGAAGACAAGTTTGTTCATGAAAACCCTCGAGATCCAATGGAATAGAGGTTTGAGAGGTTGGAAGCATAGGTCACCAATATCAACCGCAATATGAACCTCCTCATCGAGGCTCTAGTAATAAAAATTGAATCGTTTGAAGATGATGGAGGTTCTAACTCAGAGATCAAATTGGATAGGAAATCGGGAGATCAATAAGACCCAAAAAAGGAGTCACAGAAATAACCCGAGAAAGTGTAGCTGAGTTTGAGTGTCGTTATCCCTTCACAGTCCCTATTCAAGATGGAAGTGAAAGTGGACATAAAGTGATCCGAAATGGATTGGACTGAAGAATGGATAAGACTCACTACCTGCAAAACAAATTGATAATCAATCAACATTACGTAAGCCATATAAATCAATGCAAGTTAATGTGGAAAAAATAAAATAAGGATGTAAGAGAAAAGTTAAAGAAAAATAAGTAAAATGAAAAGGAAATGAATAAGAGAGAAGACTAAGGAATGAGAAGTGAAGAGCCATGGTTGTTGGCCTTCCCTTATCCCTATCTCTCCCTATTTCTTCATTCTCACTTATTTCCAAAGGGATTTTTTCTAGGGAGGAGGAGAGCACTATATCCCAATTTGTGTTCTAGGGTAAAAATTATGCCTTAATATGTTGTTTTTCCTCTTTTGTTGTGGTTAAATTATCCATTATGTTATCGATATTCCTGGCTATATTTTAAATTCCATCTCTGTATTTTATTGAGTGGATGTGGAGTTGACTACTACTTATTTATTTTATTACTGTGTATGAGAGTATATTGGTGATGGGGATTATACATTTCTTCACCATTGAATGTATTGGGAATCCTAATACTCTTTCCCTTACTCTTGGGCATCCCCATGCTTGTCTTCCTAATGTATAACATATCCAGAACCTAAACCTAGATTTTGGGTGTTCTGTCTATCATGCAAACATCTACATAACTCAACCCATCCATTTCTAAGATCAACGGATGTGATTTTATGATCGTTGCAAGTCTCAACTAGTTTGCAATCGTGGGATGTCATAAACAACAATATTTTCTCGTTCAAAGAGGTCATGGGATCCTTTCATTCCTATGTGCACCTCAGGAAGCCTATACACTTCAACTAAAACTTTCCTACTCACTCTAGCTCGAGGAGATACCTAGACCTTTCTTCTTTATTTTTCCCACTTTCATTTTTTTCATCCAAACACAAAATGGAAACCCTAACATGAGGAGAGTGCACCCACTATTTGTGTTTTCTATTTAAACACAATGTGGAAACCCTAGCATGAGGAGAGTACACCCACACATTTGGTTTGCTGTCAAAATTTCTAAGCATAACCCTATCTAAACTATGTTTCTATGTTGGGAAACCTAATGACGTGGATACCAAACAGATCATGTTCATGCCATAAACCTATTACAAGGGTGCTCAGGAAGAATATTACCTTGCTTAGTTACTTACTCATACTCCAACCTCATTTTCTCATGGTCCATATGTTGTCTTGAGCATCCACCAATTGTTGTTAGATATCTTTTGTTGCCATAGACATCACTGTCAAATTGGGCGTGGGATCCTATGTGATCCAATATAGTAATGTCTCTACACAATATGTTTGGTTTCCTCAGCATAATTGTTGTGGCTCGAATGTTGGGGAAATTATGGGACATATACTAAGTATATTGAGTGGACAATGAATGGTTGGTGCATTGGATAAGTGGGTGACTGAGTTAGTAATGGATAGCTCCACCACGTCCATTATTGATCAGTGAAATATCAATTCAATTTGAGTGTGGTATAAGTTTCAAGATTTTTCATTCATTAAATGGCTTGATTGTTGCGCGATTTATTTGGCTTCCATATCATGTGTATAACAAAATAAATAATTGTTTGGACTCTAGGGTTTCTCATGAAATAGTTGATATCAAAGACGAGAGAACACCTCTCAATGGGAAATTAGGTTGTATTATGTAAGATACTAATTCATAATAATATGATATCATTACTCTTTCCACAAGTTGAAATAATGAGTCTTTGATTCAACCCACAAACTATAGATTAGTTGCACAAAGAATTAATTGAGCACTGCAATAAAAAAACTCAATGGTCGAACAACAGGATATACTAAGTTCTACATGATAGAGTGTGGCAAAGTTTTGATGCTTAATGGCCTGATTCCATTACTAGCTAATTGATGTGTGTAGGCTACATTGAATAAAGACTTTTCTTATCAGAGACAGAGCTGAGATAGAGTTCAAAAATCAAATTCTACAAAGAATATGTGTTGGTGAAGTGAGTGGACAATAAGTCCCTTGATTACAGATCCAAATGGTATCATAGAAGTTTCATCCTTGATGGAGACAAAACTTCCAAAACTTTGAACAAATTATTATAGACTGGAACATGGGCAAAGGGAGAATAGATAAGTTGGAAGAATTAAGGGCCAAAAATTTCAAGCTTCGAGAAAAGAACGAGACCTTTAAGGCATAGGTTAATATGTTTAACCATAGGATGGAAAAAATGGAGAAGCACAAGGAGACTTCTACCAAATTGTTTCTATTTCTCAAGAAGAAGTTTAAAGAAAGCCAAGACTCCCTCATTGCAGTCAAGACAAATTGGGACAAGCACATAATGCAACTTTTATACCTTGGAAAGAAGGTCATCTAGTTGGATAACTGACAAGAGGATAGGTTCATGCAGATGATGATGTAGCTGCAACAAGTGTTGGAAGAGAAGGAGATGGCCTTGGCAGGGCTTCAAGCAACTATCCAAGATCACAGAGTAGCAAAAAAATCTTCCATTGTCACTACAGATGCTAGCACCATGATTGAGACCACCTTGGTAAGCTCACCTTCTGTATACACCTCTCAAGACCATCTTGGTGAATTTGAGAAGCATACCAGGGGTATTGTCTCTAAACTTCTAAGGAAAATGGGATATTATGGACAAGGGATAGGAAAGAGGATACAAGGCATATTGAGCCCCATTTTAGTTGTTCCAATGGCCAAGCATGAAGGCTTAGGCTTAATGGAACAAGTGAAAATTTCGTCACCATGAAGATCATTTTTGTGAAGGAAAAAAACATGCCAGAGTTGGCTTGCTCATCAAGAGGAGAAAAAATGGTAAATGAAAGTGGAACCCCACTACCACCTCAACCTTGTGGTATATTTAAGGAGAGAAATAGTGAGAAGATTTCCTAGACTCAAACCACACCTACACTCGGAGACAACAACAAACCAGTCAAAAGGAGAAAGAAGAAGAAGAAGAATGGGTGGTCTACATCAAACAAGACATTTCTTGTTTGTCATTGTTGTAAGAAGAGAGGCCATACAATAGAAAATTTTTGGTACGTAGAGACATACTCACACTGTGGAAAGAAATTCCATCTCGAGGCATCTTGCTGGGAGAATCAAGTCACATGCCATAGGATATATTTCTTCCAGAGGAGGAATGGAAAGAAGGCTTCTCCAAACCAACAACAACCTCATAGGAACATAGAGAGGAGGAGTATGTCAAGCAATCCATACCATAGAACTAATAACTTTTTCCACCACTGCAAGTTGAGTAGACATTGGGAAGAAAAGTGTTGGTGACTACATCTAGAGTTTCACCCCAGAAACCACACAGTGAAGAGAAGAGTGTGGAGAGTGAAAATTGTGGAAGATGAAGAGTTGTTTGCCTCTCCAATCCAAGAGGCGGAAGTCATCCAAGGAGAGGTAGAAGCACGTGAATTATGCATCATCAACGAGATGGAAAATAGGTTGATGAATAGGATGACCACAATCCAATTTATGTGTTCAATATTGCATCCAAAGATCCCCTTTTTGGACATGTGTCTAAGAGTGATGCAAAGAGGTCAATGACCTTGGGGGTCTTTGAAGAACTACAGATGTGTTTGTAAGCATGTGCATGCATTGAAGGGTTGTTTCCATGATGAGAAGCAATTGATCCTAGCAAATAAATGTAGCCATGATTCCCTTGAGGAGTTTTAGTGTGAGGGAAGCACACTAGATTCACACTTAGCAATAAGACCATAATTCTACTTGGCTTCATAGGTAGAAAAGATCGAATGTCTCCAATTCATAGGGGGCGATGGGAAAGAGTGTTGAGCACAGAGTTTGGATTCGAAGAATGTAAAAGACTAAGAGTTAGTGATCCATGTGGATATGGGTGTCCACCCACCTTTTTTGACTGGCTCAAAACAATTTTCTGGCAAATTTGGCAATTTACTATTTTTAGCAGTTTTTAACTTCTAGGGCCATTTTGAGGGCCCAAATGAAAGTTTTTCGAGATAGAGGTTCTCAATGATATTTGAAGGAATCATTGAGCCCCCAAAATGAATCTCCTCGACGATACCTTTCCAACGAGCTATCATACGCCTAAAACGAAGATCGTATGCAAAAGTTACGACCCCGGGAAGTTAATGTACTAACTTACCCAAACGGGCCTCACTTGACTTTTGGCGCTTCATCTCCTAGGGTTGGGTTTTTGGATGTATAGGAATTTTGGCATTCCTTTTTATTGTAAAAAGGCCTTCAGAGCCTCATTGTAATCATCTTCTTATGAATGCGAGTAGTCATCACATCTCTTCTTAGAGATAAGATGCCACCATTCTAGTGAGTCTTTCACTCTGTATTTTTACAGACTCTGTGCATTTCTTTCATTAATAGAAATAGTGTATTAATGTATATCTATGTTTATGGTTGCATCTATGATGCATTTCTATTATATTATTGAATATCTGTGATATATCTGTGCATTTCTTTATTATATCTCCGATCTCATTTCATGCCGAAAATAATCCGGATTAGTGGTATCAGAGCAGGCTATTCTTGGTTGTTTTTTTCAGTGCATGTCCCCGACGAGGTCTGAGTATAGAAAGTTGGTTCTAGAGCTTGTCTCTCTTGAGGAAAATCGCTCTCACAGACCCAAGAAACCCTCAATGGTGGAAGAAAAGAAAAACGATGAAGCAAACGATCCTATTAGTCTGTTGCTTGAGCAAGCTCTCACGTGACAGAGGGATGAAATGATGGAGAATTTTTCCCACATCCTTCAACGCCTGCCGAAAGCAACAGGCACATCTTCATCAAGAGACCACTTTGGAGGCACCTCGCCTTTCAAGGTACAAGTTAATTTTGATATTCCTGTATTTGAAGGATAGATAGATGCAAAATCCCTAGACAAATGGTTAAATATACTAGAAGGTTATTTCTCTGTTCACAAATTTTTCGACAAAAAAGATCACCTTCGCACTCCTTAAAGCTCTCCCCGATGTCAAACATTCGTGGAAAACTTATTGGGAGTAGAGTTCCACAGAGGAGTCTGAAATATATGGGGCCGACCCCACTTGGGATTTTTTTGTGGATGCGGTAAAGGAACAATATTACCCTATTGGCAACTATGAGGACCAATACATGAGATGGACCACACTGCGGCAAGAGAGGGGCAAAGCAATTCCAGAGTTCACCAATACCTTCCATACCTTGCGCACCAAGATGGGTATCAAAGACTCTGAACGACATTTGGTTCTGAAATACCATGGGGCTCTACACAGATACATCCAAACTAAAATGGATTTTTTGGACATCTCATCACTCGGTGATGCCTATCGATATGCTGTTAAAATCAAGCAGAAATTTAAGCACCAGAACAAACGGGATTTTGGTTCTGCAAATCCACAACAACCAAAGTATGACAAAGACGTCCCTAACAAACAGTCTCCCGAAAACCAGTCCAAGCCACATGAAAAGAAGGTTCATGGGAAGACAAAGAAGGACATCGAAAAATGGTGCGATTTCCACAAAAGCCCCTGGAACAACACCAATGAATGTCGCTCAAAACAATCATTGGTGGCCGATATCAAAGACAAGGAGCCGAACCCTAATTCATAATTTGATTCTGAAAATACTGGTAAAGGACATATCATTGACGCAGACCCCACTGCTATTGTCGCGACCGCAGGAATTCAACCAGAAAAACCAACAGATCTTGAAGAGGGGGAGCGCCTTTTTCATTCACAGATGTGGGTGAAGGGGACCTCGCTGCATTTTATTATTGATAGTGGAAGCCAGCAGAACCTCGTCTCAGCAGAGGTCGTCAAACAGTTGGGATTGTCAACAACACCACACTCGCAGCCATACAACATCGGGTGGTTTCTCCAAGGACGAGATCTTCGTGTCAGCCAACAATGTCGATTGTCATATGGCATCCAACCCTTCAAGGATGAGTTATTATGTGATGTTTCCCCACTAGATGTCTGTGATGTTCTCTTGGGCCAACCATATATGTGGAAACACCACGCTGTTTATGAGTCTCGACCCCACAGTGTCATTGTTTCTCTAGGGGGTCATCTCTACAGAATACCAAAGGTAGTTCCGACTACTGTTCCACCAAAAAAGTGCCGCAAGGTAGTATCTCATATTGCAAAATTCAGCTTCTTCACAATCTGTTCAAAATGGGAACAGAAGGACACTGCAACCACTACAACTTCGCCCCAAGCACCTTCTATCCAACAGAAGCAGGTCGACAAGGTTGCAGCAAAGAAAAAAGATTCCTTCTGCACACCGTCCTCTCATGTAACCTGACTTGTTGAACAACCTCAGCCTCAACAGGTTCGTGACAGACTTCCACAAACTGAGCAGCGCGGCGTCTCTAGAAAGGCAAGCAACTCACCAAGATGTAGATTCAGCAAATGCTTTTCCCTCTCCCCCGGGAACTCAACGCAATGGAGACCATTGATTCCTAGGGAGGGAGGATTGATCCATGTGGATATCTATGGCCAACCACCTTTTCCGACTAGCTCAAAACAGTTTTCTGGCAAATTTGACAATTTACTATTTTTAGCAGTTTTTAACTTCCGGGGCCATTTTGAGGGCCCAAATGAAGGTTTTTTGAGATCGAGGTTATTAATGATATTTGAAGGAATTATTGAGCCCTCAAAATGAATCTCCTCGATGATACCTTTCCAACGAGCTATCATACACCTAAAACGGAGATCGTATGCAAAATTTACGACCCCGGGAAGTTGATGTACTAACTTACCCAAACGGGGCTCACATGACTTTTGGCGCTTCATCTCCTAGGGTTAGGTTTTTGGATGTCTAGGAATTTTGGAATTTCTGTTTATTGTAAAAAGGCCTTCAGAGCCTCATTGTAATCATCTTCTTGCGAATGCGAGTAGCTGTCACATCTCTTCTCAGAGATAAGCTGCCACCATTCTAGCGAGTCTTTCACTCTGTATTTTTACAGTCTTTGTACATTTCTTTCATTAATAGAAATCATGTATTACTATATATCTGTGTTTATGGTTGCATCTCTGATGCATTTCTGTTATATTATTGAATATCTGTGATATCTCTATGCATTTCTTTATTATATCTCCGATCTCATTTCGTGCCGAAAATAATCCAGATCAGTTAGTGAGAATATTTTTGCACCACAGGAACAAGAAAGCTAGAACTAGAGCCAAAGCACCAGCTAAGGACCAGAGCCAACCTCTAGAGCCAGGAGCCAGATTTAGAGTTGTATCCAGGAGCCAGTGTCAGAGCCACATTCTAGAAAAGAAAACTACACTGATCTAGATTGGTTTCTTTAAGCTTTTGGAGAGAAAAAACCCTCTCAATGGGGAGGTGTGATCCAAAATGGATACGAACTGAAGAATGGATAAGACTCAATACTTGCAAAAAAAATTGAATAACAATTAAAAATTATGGAATCCATATAAAATATTTCGAGTTAATTTCGAATAAGCCAAATAAGGATGTAAGAGAAAAGTTAAAGAAAATAATTAAAATGACAAGGAAACAAATAGGAGAGAAGGATAAAGAATGATAATTGAAGAGACATGGCTATTGGCCTTACCTTACCCCATAAATCTCCTTATTTATCCACTCTTGCTCATTTCCAAAGGGATTTTTTCCAAGGAGGAGGAGATCACTGTATCCAAAATTGTAGAAGAAGAATACTAAGCACCATTGAAACTGGTTTTCCCAATTTGGGTTCCAGGGTAAAAATCATGCCTTAATATGTTGTTTTTCCTCTGTGTGTTTTGGTTAAATTCACCATTGCGTTATCGATCTTCCTAATTATATTTTAAATGTCATCTCTGTATTTTATTGAGTGGATGTGGAGTTGACTACCACTTCTTATTTTATTATTGTGTACGAGAGTATATTGGTAATGGGGATCATACATCTCTTCATTGTTGAATGTATTGGGAATTATAAGACTCTTTCTTTTGCTCTCGGAAATTCTAAGACTATTTCCTAGCTTCTAGGTGTTCTTTCTATCATGTGAATGTTTACATAACTAAGTTGGTCCATTTCTAATATCATTGAATGTGATTTTATGACTGTTGCAAGTCTTAGCTAGTTTCCAATCACGAGATGTCATAAACAACAAGATTTTATCATTCAAAGAGGTCATAGGAACCCAAAACGATCGTGTTCACATTAAAAATCCTATACGCTACAACTAAAACTCCCGTACTCACCCTATCTCAAGGAGAGACCCAAACCTTTCTTCTTTGTTTCCCCCACATTTGTTTTTGTCATCCAAACACAACATGGAAATGCTAGCATGAGCAAAGTGCACCCATGTATTTGTACTTGTTGTCTAAAGACAATGTGGAAACCCTAGCACGAGGAGAGCACACCCACATATTTGTCTTTGCTATCTAAACACAACATAGAAACCCTATCATGCGGAGAGCACACCCACCTATTTGTTTTGTTGTCAAACTTTATGAGCATAACCCTAGCTAAGCTATGTTTCTATGCTAGAAAAAATAACGACATGGGTACCAAACCAATCATACTCATGCTATCAACCTAGTACAAGGGGGCTTAGAAATAATTTTACCTTGGTCAGTTACTTACGCGTACTCCAACCTCATTTTCTCATGGTTCAGATGTTTTCTTAAGCATCCACCAATCCACATAAATCATTGTTGAATTGGATGTGAGATCCTATGTGAGCTAGTCTAGTAACGCCTCTGCACAATAGGTTTGGTTTTCCGAGCATAAATGTCGTGGATCGAATGATGGGGAAGTTATGGGACATATATTGAGTGTACTTAGTGGACAATGAATGGATGGTGCATTGGATAAGTGGGCGACTAAGCTAGTAATGGGTAGTGTTGCGACCTCCATAATTGATCAATGAAATATCAATTCAATTCGAGTGTGGGATTGGTTTCAAGATCGTTCATTCTTTAAATAACTTTATTTCTACACAGGTTATTTGGCTGCCAGCTCATTTGTAGAAAAAAAGAAAGAATTGTTTGGAATCTAGGGTTTCTTATGAAATAGTTGATAGAAAATATGAGAGAATGCCTCTCAATGGGAAATTAGGTTGTCTAATATAAGATACTAAAGCATATTAATATGCTATCATTTTTCATTCCACAAGCTGAAAGAACAAGTTAGTGAGTCAACCCATAAACCAAAGACTAGTTGCATGAATAATTAATTGAGCACTACAGTCACAAAACTCAACGACCGGACAATAGGATATACTAAGATCTATGTGACAAAGTGTTGTAGGGATTTGATGCTTAATGACATGAATTGTCATTGTCATTGCTATCTAATTGATGTGTGCATGCTACATTGAGTGAAGAATTTTCTCATTAGATATAGAGATGAGATAGAATTCATAAATCACATTTCACAAAGAATCCATGTTGGTGAAGCGAGTGGACTATAAGTCCCTCGATTAAGAATCATAAATCCATACTAAGGTGATATTTGTGCATTAAAACTAAATCATTGGTTGCAACAACTATAAGTTTATTTTAGTGTTCACCATATAGATGAAGAGAAAAATATTTCATTTGCTAGATTGAAGTTAGAGGGCCATGCTTTAACCTAGTGGGAAAGCCATACAAAAACACTTAGGTTGGAGGGTGATTTTCCAGTAACTAGGTGGGAGCACCTAAAAACCCTCATCAATTCCCAATTATACCCTATCGGGTATGTAGACGACTAATGGATCTATTGGAACTAATTTAGGCAGAGGTAGGGGTAGAATGTACATGAGTAC
Organism: Picea engelmannii; assembly: GCA_009831015.1. NCBI lineage: Eukaryota > Viridiplantae > Streptophyta > Pinopsida > Pinales > Pinaceae > Picea > Picea engelmannii. Next base: position 754,388 of record ML783615.1, on the reverse strand, counting down.
ACCATTGAATTCAGAAATATGGCCATCATGTGAGGTATCTCTCCCAAGAACCCAGATGTACTCCTCAAGTATTTGGGGGGTTTACATGGTCATTTATGAAAGCAGATAATGCTCTTCAAGCTAAGGAAAATGGATGAGGCATGTGTACAGACAAATTATCTAGAAAACTTAGGCCACGAGAAAGGGAATCCAAGTGGTTCCAAGCAGAAAGAGCACCAGGAAGATTCCAAGGAGGGGAAGAAGAAGTGGAAAGGGGGGAAGGATACGAAGATGATAGAAACTGCACATAAGTACAAGGATCCTAGTGACCATTGCAACCATTTCAATATTGATGGTCACACCAAGGGAAAATGCCAGAAACTACATCTATAGATGAAATCTAAGAACCACAATAAAGACAGAAAGAAAAACAACCTTCTAGCCACAAATTCGAGAAATAAGGTTGAAAGTAGCTCTGATGTGGATGAAAATATTGTTCGCACATATGTGGAGAAGAAGGTGAATCTGAGTAGCCTCCATCACCAATAAGAAAAGGATATTACCAAGCTCTTCCACATCAAGATTCAGGTCAAGAAGACCAAGATAGAATCTTTGTTTGACTTTGGTTGATAGGATAACCTCATAGCAATGGATCTGGTAAGAAATCTTGGATTGGAGGTTCACGATCATACTAGCCCCTATTTATTGGGTTGGTTAAAAAAGGATGCAGAGATCAAGGTAGCAAAACAATGCAAGATTAAATTTGTTGCAAGTGTTGATTTTATAGATGAAGTAGAATTGGATGTAGTACCACTAGATGTATTTAGAGTAGTGTTTGGAATCCCCTACATGTATATGAGGGATGATATATTCATGTGAAGATCCAACCAATACCACCTCATCAAGGAAGAAAAATCCTTCATCACCAATGCGCATAAAGGAAAATAAAAAATTTCACAGGTAAGTGCCAATCAAGCTAAGAAATTGATTATTTCTAGCAAAGAATATGTTTTACTTTTCCTAATGGAAAATTAGTCTCATGAAGAGTCATTAAAAGTAAAGACATCCCTGGAAGGTTGTACTAAGGAGATGAAACATGAATTGGAGGAGTTTCTAAAGGCATACAAGGGAGTGTTCCAGGATCCTAAAGGGCTACCACCTAGAGGGAAGTGGAGCACAAAATCCAATTATTTCCATACTCTCCCTTGCTGAATATTGGGATATATAGACAGTACATTATGGAAGAAAATGAAGTAAAGAAGTAGTTTCAATAATTGTTGGAGTAGGGTGTGATTCAACCAAGTACCTCACTTTATGGTTCACCCATCATAATTGTGCCCAAGAAGGATAGGACTTGGAGAATGAGTAGGGTGTGATTCAAACAAGTACCTCACCTTATGGGTCACCCATCATAATTTCACCCAAGAAGGATAAGACTTGGAGAAGGAATTGAACAAGATTACACTAAATAATTGGTACCCTCTGCCCATGATTGATGATCTGTTGGACTAGATACAACATGTCAAGTACTTCACTAAGATCAATTTGAAATCTGGATATCACTAGGTACAAGTCAAAGAATATTATTCTTGGAAGACTACCTTCAAGACAAGGAAAGGTTTGTATGAGTGGTTGGTTATGCCTTTCGGTTTATGCAACACACCGACTACATTTATGAGACTAATCAATGATATTCTATTCCCTTATCTAGATTCATTTGTTATTGTCTATTTGGATGATATATTGGTTTATAGTACTACTTGGGAGAAGCACATATCACATCTTATGCAGGTGTTAGAGACCCTGAAGAAGAACCACCAGCTGGCCAATATCAAGAAATGCAAGTTTTCTCAACAGTCTTTGGTGTATATGGGGTATGTGATCGGTGGAGGTGAGCTCAAGATAGATATTTCCAAGATGGAGCCCATCATGAAATGGTCAATTCCTACAAATTGCACAAATGTTGGGAGATTTTTTGGGGAAACATAGTACTTGTGGAAGTTCATAGCTTCGCTTTTAACAATAGTTGCACCACTCCATGCAATAACAACAAAAAATAAGAGTTTCCAATGGGAGAATAATCAATGAAAGGCCTTTGATGAGATGAAAACAAAGATCAGTAGTGCTCTCGCTACCAAGCTTGCATAATTCATTTGAAGTGGAGACATATGCAAGTGGGTATGCCATGGGCACAATCTCAATGTAGGGAGGAAGGCATGTCTACTATCATTTTGAAGTATTTCATGGGGAGGTCCTCAATTACCCTACCTACGACAAGGAGTTCTATGTCTTGGCAGAAGTTGTCAGAAAAGTGGAAGCAATGTATGATGGAAAAGGAGACCATCATCCAGACAAATTACCAGTATTTGTAGGCCCAGAGTAAGTTACAACAAACCAAGCACTACAAATGGATGGGGTTCTTAAAGTAGTTTCATTTGGCCATAAATGATAAGAATGGTAGAACAAACAATTTGGAAAACATTCTTTCATGGCCACCCACATCTAATATTATAGCTTTGGGAACCTAGATGCACATGGAGTCGTTTATAGATGATGCATATAGAGAGACATACACTTAAGATGAGGAATTCAAGGAGGTGTTTCAACAGCTACAAGAACAAATTCATATATAAGAAGGTGACAACAAGGCTAACTATTATTTCCAAAATGGTCTACTCTACAAGCTCAACAAGCTTTGTACTCCTAAAGGTGAACAATTGCAACTTATTAGAGAGGCTCACACCTCCAAGGTTGTAGGACATTTTGGTGTTGGGAAGATAGTTTCCAACTTATAGAGGTATGTGTACTAGCCCAGAATGCAAGAATATGTAGCACGATATATTAGAGGATGTATACTTTGTTGTACCAACAAGTCCAATAATAAGAAGAAAAGTCTATACCATCCCTTACCAATACCCACTATACCTTGGGAAAGTATTTCCATGGATTTTTTGGGTGGTTTACCAACCATGCAAAAGGGACATGACTACTTGTTTGTGGTAGTTGACATGTTCAAAAAAATGGGCATTCTCATGCCTTGTAAAAAGACCATCAAGGGACAAGAAGCAACAAAATTGTTCTTTGAACAAATATCTGTGCACTTTGGGATACCAAGGAGCATCATCTCAGACAAAGACATTGGATTGCTCAGTGACTTTTGGACCACATTGTGGGAGAATAGGGACACTAAGCTCAAGAGGTCTACAACATTCCATCCATAGACAGATGAGAATATGGAAGTAGTCAATAGAAATTTGGTGCAACTTTTGAGGGGTTACAATTAGAAGCATCTGAATAACTTGGATGAAAATATGATCTATCTACAACAGTGTTATAATAGAGAAGTCCACACTTCTACTGGTAAGTCACCTTTTGAAACTTGATTTGCATATTTTCCACCTTCACCCTTAGATGTTGTATATGGTAAACAAGGAGGAGTGAGGGAGGACCTTAGAGGAGATGCATTAAAATAAAAATTTGTTGAGAAGATCAGGCAAATCCATTTGCAAGTATAAGAAATGCTGAATAAATGAAAGGAAAAGTACAAGGCTAGACATGACCAACACAAAATAGAGAGAACATTTAGAGTGGGAGACAAAGTATGGTTACAACTAAATAAGGAAAAACTACATGGTACTGGTAAGAAGATAAAGGCTCTGTGGTATGGTTCTTTTGAGGTATTTGAAAATTTCAGAGATAATTCCTATAGACTCATTCTACCCCCATACATGTGCATTTACTCAATAGTGAATGTGGAGAATCTCAAACTCTATGAGCCTTCCATGTTGGATCAAGAGGAGGAGCAAGTCCTACCTTCCATAGAGGACTTAGAACCATATGCTCAGGTAGATTTGGAAGAGGAAATAGTTTTGTAGAATAGGTCCAGAACTAAATGACATGGGCAATGTGACCTTTGGCAGATTAGGTTGAAAGGACAACTTCCAGGAAAAGAAAAGTAGTACTGCAGGGTGAAGGTAGAGGAATTAAATTTCCTCACCTCTTTCAGTAAATATTTTGGGGACCAAAATCCTCCATAAATGGGGAGGTATGATTCAAATTGGATCATTATATTATTTTTCATCTGTCTCAATAATTTCTAGGTGGAAAAAATGGAGGAATCAACTTGTAGTACCATTTTGGTGGCTAGTCTAGATTTGGAAATTTGGGTCCAAAAACTCATCTGAAATATTCGAGAAAAATTTTGAGGCATAAAAAAGCACCTTTTTATGGTCCAAACCTTACTATGGGGAAATATTCTATATCCTACAAATATATACCTTTCCAATGGTACAAGAATCACCCTAATCAGAGTTTGTATGCGAAAGTTATGCCTGCTGCAAGTTGACCTAATGTATTGATCATCATGGTGTGAGTGGATGCCACATCAACGCCCATTAATTAAACATGTGGGGATATCCACTTAGGGTATTTTATATAAAATTATATAAGGTCCAAACCTAATCACTAATAAATGGTTAAGTAAGTCAATACCCTAACCCTAGATGACTATAGAGCTATGTTAAATATTGGGCCACTAGGAGGAGAAGGGGTTCCATTCTATGTTATTGTATTTTCTTCCATATCAAAGAAAATATATTGGGATTGGGAAATTAGAGAGAAAAACATAGGGTATTAATGTTCTATAGCAATATAAGAGGCCACATGTCCTAGGTAACTCCATAGAGAATTCCTTCTTCTTTGTACTTGCATTATTTCCATACCAGAGAAAATAGAGTAGAGCAGCCTCACCTTATAGCTAGGTTTTTTCCCGTAAGGGTTTCCCCAAGAAAATATTTGTGTTATTTTTTGGATGTTGTATGATTGTTTTCTACTATTCTCTATTTTCCACATTTTATCTATTTCATGTATAAGAAAAAAGTCAGTAACTAAATATTTTGGAATAGAAAAGAATTTTAACCTTCATAGTGTAGATTTCAGTTTTTATTTATCAGATTTGTTGTGACGAACTATTCCAGTAGAATATCCACGATAGTTTATAGATCATTCTCATCAGTGTTGCATAGGTTTGGGTGAAAATGACTAATAATAAATATCAACATCGATACTCTAAGGGAAGTACTCCAATTTAATGAGGATAATTAAGCCTAACTAACCTAACCTAGAAGTCTTAAGATGTCGTGAGAAAGAGAAAGTGGTACAATAGTGATTTATTGGGATAAAAATTAATCCTAATGTTTAATTAGGGTTTAAGTTTCAAAGGGACATAGGTTAACTTTAGTAAATACTTATCATGTGACCTTTTAAAATTTTCCCTAACCCTAATTTCACCTTAAAACCTTTTGTGGAAAGAAATTTGAGAAAGAAACACGTTTTTTTTTTTGTTAGTTATTAGGGAAAGTAAATTGTTACCTTGGGTATTAGTGTGAAAGGCAAATAAATTGATGTTGTTGGTTACTGGTGTGAAAGGAAAGAAAGTTGTTTCTTTTGGTTATTAGAGGTAAATAAAAGTACTCTTAGAGATATTTTATGTTACATATTTCAGTTTACCTATCAAGAAAGTGATTGGAGTATTGAATATTTCTCATAACATTTCTTGAGTGGGTAAGATGGGGTTGGGGTGTATCTAGTCCATGGAAGGTGCTAAATCCCATTTGTGCCCGAAATTGTTTAGAAGAACCCTACTATTGGAGGTAGTGTAGTATCAAGAGCAAGAGGGAGTAGAGTTCGTTCACACTAAAACATTGAGAACAAAGGTGTTATTGTAGCTAGAGGACTCTTCACAACATAGTTTCTTGTATCATTTTAAAATTATAAACAATGTTTGTCATTACTTGAGAAGAGTGTTTTCTTGCTGAGTATACCCTTAGGTGAGACTTGAGTCACTGAGTACTCTCATTGAGCTTGGGCCTTGCATGAGGGACATCACCGATCTCTTGGCGTTTGCATTAGTTGGGAGGAAATTATCCTTAGAGAGTGATTACCCTATGGATACCATTGGAGTTGAAGACTAGTTCACACTAGTTAGCTAGACATCATCAGAGCGAATTGGATACAAATAAGTATTAAGTTATTTCATTGATTTTCCATTTCTTAAGGTAGAATCTATACTTCACCATATGTAAAGTGTTAGTGTCCTACAAATAGGTTATTAGAGTCGGAGTTCAATATGTATGGTAGGGTAAAGTCGTGCTTTGTTCTCATAAATACCATGGCGTTTTTCTCTTAGGTGAAAGTCATGTTATGAGTCAATGATTTTTGTGATTAATAAAATGCTTAGATAGGGTCATAAAATAATGTTTTAGTCATGAGTCATGTGGTCTTAGTGTCAAGAGAATATGGGTTGTCATGTCAATTAAGGGTCATAATGAGAGATCTTGTGGTCAATAATAATCAATTAGAGTCAGTCTTGTCATGATTCAACAAATATCATGAGCTCAGATCTGTCAAAGGCACGTGGCATCATCAAGCAATTGGAGCACTGCAAACATTGTTGCACAACCTCCTTAAGTTGTGCAATCAGGTAATGAAGCACAACAAGGTATGATGGGTATAAGTGGCGATTTAATTTGGCTTTAGCATTAAAATTCTGCATATTTCATGGAAGAAACCTCTCATATACCATTATTCCTCTCCAAAAATATCCCATCCAAGATTTTTGTGCACAGACCACAAGCGACGTTTCTTACAGTGTTGTGCACCACCTCCTTCTTTCATATTGCACCCTCCAACTATTTTTTTGGGATCCTGGTTGATGTTTGAAAGGAAAATATTTCTTATGAACCAAAAGACTTATACTTTGCCTTAAATCACATGCCATATCCCTTGCTAAATCAAACCCTAGTTCTGATTATTCGTTGTGCATCTGCAATTGTTGTGTTTTACCCTGCATAGAGTCCTTTCATTTCATTCCCACAGGTAAACTTCATACATTAGCATCATGGAGAATCCACAAGGCAAGAGGAGGACTACAAAGGGTGGTGACATTGTTAGGTTTGATCCTTAATACCTAAGGATAGTTAATGCAGATCCAACAATCATGATTTCATTTGAGCAAGTGGGTTGCATCAGATTTTGTGAGAAGCTTCAGGTGTACAACATGCAGGTGGCAATAGATTTTTCATTGAGCTTCAATGGAATTGAAGTTAAGGTGGGAAACATGAAATGTATGGTTTCTGAGGACACCATAGCTTCTACAATAGAGGTCCCTGCTTGTGGATAACAATGGTTCAAAGGTATGCAACTAGATCTAGCATGCTATCATGAATTTTTGAAGGCTGAGTTCAGAGACATAGATTTTGGAGCCACCATACCCAAAGAACTTCTATTAGAAAATAATAGCAGCTTGTTGAGGTTAATTCAAAGGTTTTTCACATGTGGGGAAGGTTCACTAGGGTTTACCAATATCATATCAGAATATTAATGCACTTCACTGGTAGGAAACCCTTGAATCTACCATATTACCTCTACAGAAGCCTGGGGAAGATGGCCGAGAGAGTGCAAGTAAGTAAATACCAGGTGGAACCCAACCTCTTCCATTTTTCATTGATAAAGTTTTTGGTGTTAGAATAACTCAAAAAGATGAATCAAGATTGGGATACTTTTGAATATTCATCAAAGATAACAACATATTCTTTTAGCATCCCATAGAGCATAATAGATACACCCTCATCTGTAGAAAAAACCACTGCATATGTCCCTAATATTTCTTTCAAAAGGAGGGAAAAGGAAATTGAGGAACCTATAGTGAGCCAACAAGCCAAAAAGAAAGGGAAAAAGATCTGATTTTCCCTAGAAGTGGTTGAAATTCCTAGTAAACGAGTTACTAGATCAGCGAAAAAAAGGATGCCTTTCATGCACACATCACAAGCACCTAATGAAGCTCCAAAGGCCTTCACAGAAATAACTCTCATTGTTGACAAAGACAACCTTATCATTGAGCTGTAAGAACAGTTAAAGAAAGCTCATTTTGTCATAGCACAGTTTCAACATGAGAACACGGAAATGAGGAAAAAATATTTGGAACATTCCTTCACGAAAGATACCTTAGTAGCAGGTGAAAAATCAGTGCCTTTAACTCCAACAGGCTCCAAGGAAAAAGGTAAACGGAAGGTAGTAGAGTTGAGCCTAGAGGTGGAAGAAATTCTTAGGCCTAAGATTCCATTCACCAGGTCATTAACTAGAAAGTTGCACTCTCAAGAAGGAACTCCAACTAAGGATCAACCAACAACAAAGGATACTAAATAAACCTTCCCTAGTGAAGGAAAGTACACTAAACAACCAAGTGAGGCACAAAATGTAATAATTCAACTCAGGGAGGAAAATTGGTAGATAAAACTCAAAATTAATCAACACCTGGATGATTGTGAACCTGTTATTGATAATTCCAGAGCAATGATAAGAAGGACCCTTACACTGCGCAAATAATTGAAGAACCTGTATCAAAATAATTTGACATTGAAGAATGAGAACATATCTCTCAAGAAAAGTTTACAATAGTAGGAGGTAGACAATAAGGGAAAGGGAAATCTTGATTTGTTTGCTAAAGCAACAAATATATTAGTCCTTGGATGCACTTATTTTTGCCTTTTTGTTTTTTTTGATAGCTCATTTTTTCCCATACATATTTTGGAATGCTTGTTTGAATTCATAAGATGTAAATGTGAAATTTACAGTTGTGAAACAAACATGTTGCACAACTGTGACAGTTTTGTTTATGAGCAACAGGAAGGGCTTTCATTATCAGCTTCAACTCAAAGCCTAATCACAAGGGTAATAAGGAGATGGACACTGAGAATGCAACAACTTCAACAATGTATTAGCCTGAGCTGTTGTAAGTTCATTTTTTGCAGTTTGGCATATTAGGGTTTTGAGGTTTTAAAGAAGAAAAAGTCATCATGAAGGAGGCACAAAGAGTTTTAGGGTGTTCAATCATCAATATGGGGCCATATTCACCACCATCCATCATCCCAGGTCATAAAATATGAACACAGTGAAAAAATAACCTTTGTTGCACAATTTTGTTGCTTTTCTGTTGTAAGTTATTGTTGCGCAGTAGCCTTGATGCGCAACTGTGACAGAGTGTCCAAAATGTATCTAGATCAGCATGAACAAGTCCGCAGAGGTGCCAAGTCATATTCAACGAGCTCCAAGGTCAAATATCACCATATCATGGATTCAAACACCTTTTTGTCAGGTGGTTATGATGTAATTAATGAGTCAATGTTGACTCCTCCATTTTAGGGAAATAGTTTAGATATTGTTGACAAATATTTTGCAACTATACCTTGATTTAGACAAGTTGTTGAATTCAAATTTAGGAGGATAGGAGGAGACTTTTGATATATATTTTATGGATCTACATCAACTATAGGTTGGTTGATGAGTGTATGAGAGTTTTCATTGACTAGATATTGAAAACATTTTCTGGAGATTAATGAAATTTCGTTTGGACCATAAGTCCCTATAAGATGATATCATAGATTCATGTGATTACTTCCTTTTATGCTTGCGTTTCTCCTGTTTATATGTTCTGATTAATTTAGTTAATTTTTTCTCTATATTTCTTCTTTAAAGATTCAATGAGGTGTATGTGGAATAACTCACTTAAAATTAGTGCTCTGTTATATATATTTTCATATCCTTTCTTCTACAATCACCCTGGGATTCATCCTTGATAGACGCCCCAAGGGGTTATTTGTTTTCTCTATAAAATTCATCTACAATGACATTTGAATCTGTAAAGGGGAGTTTTATATCTTTCCTTTGAGGTTGTCATCTTTCAATTAACCAAGTGCCCATCAAATTGTCAGTGATCTCCCATTTTGACTCCATTTCCCAATGAAATTTCTACCCACCTTGCCATAAAATCTATAAATTCAATTTTGCCTTAGAGATCTAGCCTTGATGAAATTCCAAATCAATCCTTTTAGTTATTGATTTGAAGAGAGAGAGCCCTCTCTGGGTTGGAAGGGCTAGCTTCGAGCCTCAAGATTAGTTTGTGGTTACCTCTGTGACTTGCCTCCACAACCAGGGAAATTTATAGAGTGATAACATTTTGGTGCCATTGTCAGGGAGTGAAGGTGAAATATTCCCTCGGAGAATGACAAATTTTTAGATCTGGTTCCCGAGGGTGATAGTGAATCATACATAGTCTTGGATGAATATTCGCCTTGACGACTACAAATTTGAAGATTAGTTGCAGATAAAGTTTTTGTTATAGAATATTGGATACAAGAAGAAAACACATAAGGAAACATCTAGATCATGATCCTTCAGAGGTTGTTGATGATCCAAAGAATCTCCTACAAAAAACTGAAAAGAAAGCATCATAATTAGGTATTTCACTGGATCGAGTTTACTCATTTCCCAAAGACAGAGTAAAAGAAATCCAAGATCTTAGTTTTGATATCAAATTTGAGCATTCCTTATTTAGATCCAAGTCAGAGTTTGATTTATCCCAGACACTATTTGATGAGAAGAAATGTCTTTCATTGATTAATCCTTCCTTACAGCCATCATTTAGTTCTTCAACTATTCTTGTAGTGAATTCACCTAACACAACTATTGGTACCCCTAAGGCCTCATTATCCAATCAACCTTCTGCTTCAAACCCTCCTAGAATCATAGAATCCATATTTTCCCATTATCTCTCCTTGTTGCACTTCATGACCTGCCACAAAATTATGCACAATGAATAAAACAATTTGATGCAGAGGGAGACATAACATCTCAACAACATTTGGATAGATTCATTGATATCATAGATCTTGAAGAATTATACTATGAATATATTAATATGATTTTATTTGCTCTAAGTTTTTCAAGAGAACTTAGAAAATGGTTTAAGGCCCTCCCAACAACCAACATTCCCAATTTTGAGAATTTTGAAACTCTTTTTCTTGAGAGGTGGGGTGATAAGAAAAACCCTCTGTAGTTGTTGACACAATACAATAATTTGAAGAGACTCCCTATTGAGACAGTCCAAGAATTTTCCACCATATTTATGAAGGTTTATAAATCCATCCCTGACCAAGTAAATCCTCCTCCAAGAGCTGCCCAACTCCATTATGTCGATGCATTTGAGAGTGAATTTTCTTTTCTACTAAGAGAAATAAGGTCTACTTCATTAACATATATGATGAATGATTCCATTGAAGTATAAGTGAATCTAGCTACATCAGGAAAGATCAAAATCCAAATAGAAGTTGAAAAGAAGAAGGCTAAAGAAGAAGTACTACCTTCTACCTCTCAAGCATCAGATGAAAAATTAGACTTCATGGTAAAAACCATGGAGAAATTGGTAGAAAAATTGTCCTTGGATAACAAGCCTTCTGAGCTTCAAGCCAGAAATCCGAATTTTAGAATGCTTCCAGTTCCTCAAATAAGGTAGAGGGAATAAGGGAATCTAGTTGATCATCGATTTAGAACCCCTTTCCAAAACAATTATACTGCGGAAAATTTTGAGGAATCACTTGAAGACATTCATTGCTTTGATTTAGAAGATCCACAAATTTACCCAACTAAAGAAGATCATGATATGTTCATATAAGAGAAGAATTATTAGTTAATGGAGAAGGAGGATTACAAGAAAGGGTATCATATTACGATATGGAATTTCAGAAACAATATAATCTCATAAATAAGAAAACAACAACAAATCCTCTAAAGGACCCCAAAGTTGATATGCCCTCTTCTAGTTATCAAGAAAAATATCTTCCAAAAAAGGACACACCAGACAAAGGCAAGAACAAAGAAGAACCCCCAAGGAAGGTTCCAGAAGTAAGGAAAGAGGTAGAAAAATTTCAACCCCCCTTCAATTTTTAAAGTGAAATGGCGAAAATTAAGATTTATGTTACTTTTAATGAACTAATCAGAAATGTGGAGTACCAAAATCAGATTATAAAAATGTTTTAAATGGAACAAACATCTGATACCCTTAATGTGCAAGATGATCACCCTTCCATTTTGTTTGGGCCCCGGGTTGAAGAAAGTGGTGATGATAGGGATGTGCCTCCGTTCTATATCAGTCTAAATATTCATGATGTAACTCTTCATAATGAAATGTTGGATTCAGGGGCATCTCACAATTTGATGCCAAAGGTGATCATGGAGGAGTTGGGTTTGGATATCACTAGACCTTATAAATATTTGTTTTCCTTTGACTCTAGAAAAGTAAAGTGTTTGGGTCTGATCAAGGACCTTGTTGTTTATTTAGCTCAAATTGCATACAAAAGGTCATGGATGCAGTTGTTGTAGAAATTCCTCCTAAGTTTGGAATTCTACTGTCAAGGTCATGGGATGCTAAACTCAAAGGTAGTTTACAAATAGATATGTCTTATGCTATAGTTCCAGTCTCTGGGAAATACATAAGGTTATACAGGGAAGTCTTATTGAAATACATGGTAATTAGCAAAGATAACCCCAACAAACATCCTATTTATGCGGTTGACACTGATATTGGTTCCACAATTTTCTATAATGATTTGTGTCTTGAGGAAGATGATCAGAATGATCCTAAATATCATCAAGCAGAATCAATTTTTGAATATAAAATAAATGAATATGAGGGTATATGGAATATGGACTTTGATGGAGCAGTCAACAAAGAGGGAGGAGGGGTAAGTGTCTATAATATTCCTCCTGATGCTAGTTCTAATTCAAAACTCTATTCCTATAAGTTGGCCTTTGGTTGCACAAATAACATGGTTGAATATGAATCTCTTATTCTAGGTATGAACACTTTGAAATATTTGGGGGCAAAGAGGATATCTGTACATGGAGACTCTGAACTTGTAATCAACCATGTCAAAGGTATATATCAAACTAATCATCCTGGAATGAGGGCCTATAGGAATCTAGTCTTGGACTTTCTTGAAAATATTTCTGAATATAACATTTCAGTGGTGCCAAGGGGACAAAATCCGATTGCAGATGTTCTTGCCACATCACCAAGTGTTTTCAATATCCCAATTTATCCCAATAAGAAATATGAAATTGAGGTTAAGCATAGGCAAGCCATTCCAGATAATGTCAAATACTAGCAGGTATTTGAAAATGACAAGCAAATTATCAGTTTCTACAGATGGAACAAGAGTATGCAAATGTCTAGATTGATGAGGAGAATTTTTATGATAAAGATGAAGATGCAACTTTTGTTTCAATTCCATATGTTTATGTCAATGAAATAATAGGAAAAGAGATTATTCAATTGAAGAACAATATAATTCCCAAAGGTCTTGTACCTCTTTAAAAATTGTTTGATGACAATGATGTGGATAAAAATACCAGGGTAACTCCAAATGAATTTGAATTTGATGAATTTAATATAGGGTTTGATAAAGATCCCAAATTTGTCAAGTTGTCCAAGTCCCTGACCCCTGAAAACAAGAAGAAATATCTTGAATTGATGAGGCAGTTTTCGGATGTGTTTTCCTAAAGTTATGAAGATCTTAAAGTGTATGACAAGAACATCATTCAACACACAATACCAATTAAATATTATCAGAAACCTTTCAGACAAAATATGAGAAGGATCAACCCACTCTTGCTGCCACTGATTGAGAAGGAGGTAATAAAATTGTTTGATGCTAAAACAATTGTTTTTTTGAGGTTTTCCAAGTGGCTAGCTAATCTTGTACATGTCAGAAAGAAAAGTGGAGAAATAAGATTGTGTATAGACTTCATGAATTTAAACAGGGTTTCACTCAAAGACAATTACACTTTGCCCAAAATGGATCAAATCTTGCAAAATATTGTAGGCTCTAAGAGAATTTCAATGTTGGATGGGTTTTCTGGATACAACCAGATCATGGTGCACCCAGATGACCAAGAAAATACATCATTTACAACCCCATGGGGCACATTCATGTATGCTAAAATTCCCTTTGGACTCCTGAATGCAGGGGAAACCTTCCAAAGGGATATGGACATTAAATTTGTTGAGGAGAAAGATAATTTCATTGTCATTTACTTAGATGATATAATTGTGTATTCAAATTCTAATAGTGAACATTTGCAACATTTGAAGCAATTTTTTGAAAAGTGCAAAAAATTTGGGATCTCTCTCAACCCAAAGAAGTCTAATTTTGCTTTGGAGGAAGGCAAATTGTTGGGAGACATAATTTAAAAGTATGGTATCAAAATTGACCCCAATAGAGTGGTTGCAATACAAAAAATTAGTAATCCAAGGAGAAAAAAAGAGGTACATTCTCTTTTGGGTAGGGTAAATTTTTTAAGAAGGTTTATTCCAAATCTAGCTGAAATAATAAAGCATATCACAAATATGTTGAGGAAATGCAATGAGATAAGATGGAAAACATATGCAATGAAGTCTTTTGATGAGGTAAAGGTATCTTTGACCAAAGGTCCTGTTACGAGGAAAATCTCTCTATGGCCAGGGGTAAACCACAACAGACGGAAATGACTGTAGGAATCAACTCTAATCTCAGCTATGATATATAAACAAATATGCTAACAAGACAAGATAAAGAGCCTACCTCATCCAAATGTTCGATGAAGTCCACCATTGAGCACTTGACTCAAAGCAATATACCTGCAACTTGTCCTCAACAACTAAGAAACACAAGCATATGGTGATAATATATAATGTTAGCACATTTAATAGCATAATCCATCAACATTCATAACAAATATGCCCATGGAATAACAATTCAAATATTTGCAAGATATTAATTGGATGAGAAAAGAGTATTTCTATTAAAATGTAATCAGCAGAAGTGAACGAGTTACAAACTTCCGTGTCAACACGGTTCAAAACCGAGAAACTAAGTCCCTTCCATTTGGGCCTCCACCACTTCAATCTTCCACCAAAGGCAAGCTCATATAAGAGAGACAATGAGGTTCTCAATCAAGTAGGGAAGAGCTTGGGGGCTGAACAATGTGTTCAGATTTAAAAGGATAAAGGGATGCAGACTCAATATGAAGTGAATAATTTCTCTAGAGTAACTTTTCTCTCAAATTTGAATTCTTCTCCTCTTTTCCATAACTCGGATTTGGCCTATTTATAGCCTTCAAGTGGAACTAAAGGGCCAAGTCAAAACATTTCCAGTATATGGAAGTTCAAGGATCATGGATCTTGTGACGTGACATGGAAACCCGACACCATTTTTTAATTTTGGGCACAAAACCCGATGTACGCAGGTTTTAGTGGTGCAACCCGCATATACACATGTTGTATAATAGATAGGGCATGCATATGTGGAAAAATAATGTTTTTAGCTCTAGGATTTGCAAAAAGGGAATTCAAGTCTACATAGGGAAATGTAAAAAGGCCTTCTGTGCAAGTTTGCATAGGGTGAGGAAAATATTGCTATAACATATGCCCCCTAAAGTGTGAGGTCAGAGGAGTATTTGCGATGGCTGAAATACATTATAATACCCATAAGTAGAGTAATGGGGACCCAACTAGAAGAACTAGTTGCTCATTATGATATACACTGACTTTGTGCACATGGATGCCAATTTGAATTACACTGCAGATCCATGTGAAAATATACCAAACAATTGTTCATGGTCATGAGTAGGCAATACAAAGGTGGCTACATGCTAAAGGATATCATAGTCACGAACAAGGCCCAATAAAACCAATCTCAAAATCAATCTAAAGATATCTGTATACAATGGAGTACAATATGATCTCCCATGATCACTGAAGTCACATAGGTACTGGTCCAATAAAAGGTAGCAACAACTTAGGAAAGTTGCGACTGTAAACTGATGTCTTCAATTCTTCTACACAATATGCCAAGGGTGCAAGTCTACATCATGTGAATAAAGGAGTTGAGGTCAAACACAATGAGACTTTGTTTGATTACCGGTCATTAAGGTATACCATTAACAAATGTGAGACATCCTACTGATAATGAAAGTAGGTATCAAGGCACCGAGTACATTCTTACAAGTTTGAATAGAGGTGTCGGTGTCAAATACTTGAAGAATCCATCAATCAAGAGACATTGATGTATTCCCAACTGTCGATGGTGAGAGAACCTTCCACTAATGACTACAAGCCTCTAGGTACTCATAGGACTCTAAGTCTCGTCTCCATAATAGATGAATTGAAGTTGATGGAAGGAGACCCGCTAAAAGGAGAGAATTAAGGAATTTCTCATCAATCAGTTTGAGGTACAAAGCAAGAGCTTGATGATTTGAAGGAAATCAGATGAAGAACATGTTCACGAACCAACGACCCTATGCATCTTTCACGTGTGCCAGATGCAAGCGGTACATGAAAAAGACCCTCTGAATAACAGCCAATAAGGAAAATTGATGACAAATTCGAGGAAACCACCAATAAGGCTAATGAAATTTAAGACACTGCATGGATCCTAATGTGTGAATAGATTTCTTGTCATCGAACACAAGGGAACCCACCCAGTCAACAACCAATGATGAAATGTCAGCTTTTGGGTTCAAGTTTACCTACTAATGAGGAAAGCAGGACTAGGGTGCACAATAGGACTACAACTTCATGTAATTATGAGACACACTGAGGGTATGGCCGACATGCAAAGTCAATAGTTCTGAGGAATGGCCGACAAAGGTTGATAGGCATCCTTTGAACAAGAGCATGAGACATATGAAAGACTCTGGCAACATAGACTCAATGATGGAACTTTGAGATGCAGGAGGCATCAATCAAACTCTCCATAGGGACTGGAAGAGTAACCAGTCGAGGGAGTAAACTCTCTGTAACGAGATCAACTTCCTGAGGTCATGCTAAACCCAAAATTTTGATCACAAGTGGACTCAAAAAAAAATTCTCTGTTCAAAGGTGGCACGACTACTGCCAATATAAATACTATTCCTTTCCCTCCCGTCTTTTTTTTTCTTTTTCATAGTCAAATGAATATTATGATACCGAGGAGGAAATGAGTGTCACAATTAAGCAATCTAGTTCCAACAGTGGAACATACCTATGCTCAATGCAAGGAGGTGCATGTGGGAGATGGACACTCGGGGGAATGTTTCCTCCTGGGTATAGGGTGTCAAGATGAAAAGGATATAAACATGGCTCTGCTTGGTTGATGATTCAAACTGCTGAGGTAAAAGGATTATAAATCAAAAGCGAGAACTGGTAATAGGCTCAATACTGAAAGCAAGAGAATGAGATGCAATTACAACTTAACTCCAAAACATGCCTTTTTTCATAATAGTAGTCTACTTGGTTTGAAAAATGGATAAAATTGCACCAAATAGATGTCCTTTCAGATCCAATTTACGAGTGTGAAAGAGACAAGTTCACTCGATGATCTTTTCACTTTTTGAAACGAGTTGGAAAATATCTTAAATCAGACTCGTTTGGGAGTCCTCTAGGTATAGGTCATCATGTTTATGAGTAAGAAAAGAGGTTCGAACATAAATTCATGTATTATCTATAAGGGACTCTCCGTCCTACGGAAAAAAATCTCTGCATGGGCACTGAATGAAGCAGGGGATCTAACTAGGGTACCCATGTTTGGTAAGTCTCTACCATTCGATAATGACACTTCTAGTTGCACATAGAAGGTTACATGCCGCTATAAAATGGGTTTGTACCTAAGGCATATGAGTTGAAATCATAGGATGATGCAATTGTGCATGGTGGATTAGATACCTATCCTATATGTTGGGTAACAAAAATACCTGTCCAAAGTTATGAACAGGAAACATGGCACTGAAAACCGCAAGAATCCTTGGATACAACTACAAAAACCAACTCCATCCACTGTCGTATTAGTCCATTAGGCCAAAATATTGTACGAAACTATGTAAAGTGGGTAAAATTTTGCTACAAATAATAAAAAAAAACAATTTTACCATACCATTTGTATTTTTTACCCAAATAGTGGATTTTGGACCAAATTGCCTCTGAATTTCAATTGTTGATTGCAGGAGCTACAAGAAAGGAAATCGACGACTGTCTGGACCAGGTAATTCATCTTGATCTCCTCTTTCTTGTAAGTGGAGTAAAATTTGTAGTTAGGACTTCTTTTCTAAGTTATTTAGGGTGCAACTTCAAAACTGAGGTGTACGCAGACTACAATTTAATGGTTCGCGTATACGCATACTTATACACGACTGTTTGAAAAATAGCCAGTGTATAAGAAGCCCTATACGCGACTGTGTACACTACAACTCACGTATATGTTCATGGATAATGTTTTTTTAAAGGTTTCTAACTTAAAAAAGGGTTTGACTCTTGTAGAATGGTGCTAGAGTGGAGAGAGAGAGAGAGCACAAAGAGGTGGATGTTGCAGTGGATAGAGATCCAGGGGCCTAAATCGCCTTGAAAATATGTGGGCTATACAAGTTTTGGGCTATAATACTGTGATCCGGATAGTGAGAGCTTCAACCTTGATGGAAAACCATTAAGGATTGAATTTGAGGACATCTATTTCTTGACGAGATTGTCATGTCGGGGTGAGGTGGTGAAGCTCAAAGCCCAGGGATTTAGGAGTGGCATGAATATCAAGGATTTCATAGCCACTCATTTCATTGCAGGGACCGAGAAGGTAGGGAGCCAACTCCAAATTAGAGTGATCAACAATCTAAGTCTCAAGATTGTTGTCCTAGTTTTGACATGGATCATAGGATCGACCTCTTTGCACCAGGCATCGAGGCCACTTATGTTCTATTCAGTGGAGTGCTTGCAACCCACAGTGTATGACTGGTGCACCTCACTACTGGCCAATATGAAGGGCCAGTTGACAGACTACAAACTGGGAAGAAAGAGGAACTTCAGGTTTGCTTCTATCCTTTGTAGTTTTTTCTTCGAGCAGGTTTCATGCTTGTGACCTAGAGTTGAGATTATTCTGCGTGGACCTCATGTTCCAACCATGGCACAGTGGACCGAGGTGATGAGGCAGTAGGGGGGTGGTAGGGTGCCAACACCCTACAACGATGAATTTTTCTTCTGGTGGAGTTGACAGGTGATAGATATGGATGACTACCCTTACGTAGGGATTGACTTCAGAGGAGATCTGGATATGCCATTACCACCAAGTTCCGCCTACAGAGACATAGGTATGTCATAGTTTTTTAAATATTTGATTTTTTTGTATAAGGAGACAAAAATATTTTTGGATGATGTTAAGTATTAACTAAACATGTATGCAGACGTAGGTTCATTATGACCGAACGAACTTCCATGACATCATCGGGGGCACCGGGGAGATGAGGCAGTGGGAGGGGATGCAGATAGAGTGATTCAAAACATGCAGGGAAACCTGTCTCATTTGACGCAGAGGATTCCTATGGTTCAGCTAGAGGATCTACCGGAGGCTATGCAACGATAGGTGGTAGGTGTTCCCCGTGCTTGGGTACGACTCTTTCGACATCTCGCAAACGCCATATTATGTTATCATGACACTCATCTGGCGCAATAGGCGTAGATTTCATGACTATTGTATGATCAGTTGTATATGTATATTGAGGGTGTCAGCCCCAATTTTGTACTATAACATCATATTTTTTGAAATATATATAAAAACATGGTTTTTCGACTTAACTTATGTTACAATGTGTACATTGATGAAAATGTTTTCTTTATTTTAGTTATGTGAAAAATGCCAATCTAAAAAAAAATTAGCATATGCATCAGATACACAATTAGAACTTCTAGGTATGCGATGAATAGTAATAAAATCAAATTGTCATTCCAAAAGTCGTACTTGTAGGAATCATCAGAGTAGAGTAGGGTCACACACACACTAACTACCGTTCAACTGACATACTACTAACTGGGAGACCATGCAAAATTATAACGATCAAGTACCATGTGAAATGGCATCGCGCAAAAGTTCTACAACGACGCTATATTCAACCACATTATTCATGGATTGCCCTAGGAAAACACAACTTGAAGACACCAGTAGACCCTCGAGTGAGTAAAAAACCCAAGCGGCAGAAGCCAAGTTCCGTGTATGACGACTGGCCCCGTATGCAAATCCTAAGTAGATCGAAGACTCCGTTGACATTTTCCAACCAAGGGAAAACTTGATAAGCATGCTGAAGAGAAAAACAAAGGGAAAATATATATACACTAAAATACACTAGTATTCAAAAAGTTACGCCTAAGCTTGGGGCTCAAGCATAATATATTTTTGAATAGAGCCCATTCTTAGGCTCAACCAACATGTTCCCTTCATAATATTCTAATTCATAGGCTCCTTTTTCTAAGACATGTCCTACGAAATAGGGATCGTTCCACATGGGTTTGAACTTGCCTGCCCCTAGTGGTTCTTTGGCTTAATCATATAGGAAGACCAAGTCACCCTTAGCATACTGCCGAGGATAGATAGACTTATCGTATTGGAACTTGACACGTCTTTTATTCGCTTCGATAGCCATAGAGGCGTCTCGACGCTGCTCATCTAGACTCTCTAGGTGTACGAGGCATTGTTCGAGATCAGAAGTGTCAGGTAGAAGAGAAACTGCCAATCTAAGAGAAGGTATTTCAATTTCAATAGGTAAGATCGACTCCACACCATGTACTAACTGGAAAGGAGAAAAAATGGTGGAATTCTTGACTAAGGTTCAGTATGCCCAAAGTGATGGATAAAGCATGATATGCCATTTAGATTTGCTCTGGCTGACAGTTTTATGCAAAACGGTCTTGAGAGACTTGTTCACGGCCTCTACTTGTCCATTTTATTGGGGGTAGTAAGGGGAAAAATGACTATGCCTAAACCCCAGTTTTGATGCTAGTTATTTCATCATTTCATTCTGAAAGTGACTTCCATGATTAGTGATAATCTCACTCGGGATTCTGAACCTACCTATAATTTGATTGAATACGAAGAAGGCATAAGTCTTCCCATCGCATTTGACTGTAGGCATGGCCTCAAACCACTTATTAAAGTAGTCTATGACCACGATAATGTGTCGATGCCCCCCAACCGAATTTGGGTTGCAATCCACAAAGTCCACCCCCCAATTGGTGAAGGTGCCAACGGTAACGACTAGATGGAGAGGGGCTAGATGCGAGAGCATTTTCCAAGTGAACACCTGGCAGGGGTGACACTTCTTAACCTCTTTGACGCAATATTTAAATATAGATGGCCAAAAATAACCAGCTCACAATATTTTCTGGGCCATCGCAAGCCCGAATAGATGACCACCATAAGCCCCACTGTGGAAGTTGTTTAGGACAGACTCAACTTCTTTGTGTGTTAAACAATGACATAGGATATTGTCTACTCCTTGATGATATAGAGTGTCACCGATGATAAGATAGTTCTTAGCTTGGTATTGTATACACCGTTGGTCATCTCGCTAGAGATGTTGTGGGAACTTCAAAGTTTGAAGATAGAGAGCAATATCTCCATACCAGGGGTCTGAATATGAGACAAGGAAAATGTGTTCATCCACAAATGATTCAACATGAATAACATCCTCGTCTAATCAAGGGAATTCATATATTAACTCTGCAAAAACTACTGATTTTTTGGACTTTGCAGAAGTGAAATCAAGATCGATCTCTTGTAGAATGACAATCCATTTATTATAATTCCCCCCTATGATACGCCTAGTAAGGACGTATTGAAATGGATTGAAATCAACAACCATAGTAGTTTTGCAAAGCAATATATAGTGTCATGATCGTTGGACTGCGTGAATGGAAACCAAAGCTAACTTTTAAACATGAGAATATTTGAGTTCAGGGCCGACTAAGTTTCTTCATCCTCCGAGACCAACACCATACCAATCGTCTCTTCATACGTGGAGACATAAAGAAAGTAATATCCACCGTAGTCTGGAGACTTCAGTAGAGGCATCGATACCAAGGATTTCTTCAAAGAATCGAAGGATTCCTGGGCTCGCTAATTCCAGATAAAAGGAGTGTCCTTCAAGAGACGCATGAAACCCTTAGTAATATTGGTATAGTTTACTATAAATCATCATAAAAAGTTAGCTTTCCCTTGTAAACCTTGAAGTTGGTGAATAGTGTGCGGGGGAGGAAATCAAAGTATTGCCTCAACCTTTAACAAATCTACCAGGATCCCAGTCTCAGAGACTAAAAATCCTAGAATTCGACTTGACCTAACGCAAAATATTCATTTATGAGGGTTCAACCGAATGCGATAATGGAGACATATTTCAAAGACTACCCGAAGGTGCTTAGGTTGATCCACTCTCTTACAGGAGTGAGCAACAATGTCGTCGAGATAGGCTTCGACTATGTGCTTGAGATCGTGAAATGTGAAGGTAATAACACATTGGAAGGTTGCTTCGATGTTCTTAAGGCCGAAAGGCATCTTTTTCTATGCGAAAGTACCCCAAGGGAAAATAAATTATGTCTTATGTTGGTCCTTAGGTTTAATATAAATTTGGTTATACCCTAAAAATTCATTCATGAAAGAAAAAACTTTGCTTCCCGCACACTCGTCGAGAATATGATCGATGAAGGGTGTCAGGAAGTTTTCTTTAGGACAGGATTTATTCAGGTCATGAAAATCCATGCATATGCGGATGGTTCTTTTCTTTTTATTCACAGGAATGGGATTGGATACCCATTCAATCAAGGGAACCGGGTAGATAAAGCCATCATTAAGAAGTTTTTCTACCTCTGCCTTCCTAGGATTGACAACTCTAAGACGTTGTCGAACAAGGTTAGCATCTGGGTAAGTTTTAATATCATGTTCGACAATTTGAGGGTCGATTCCTGGCATCTCTTCATATGACCAAGTGAATACATCTCGGATTTCCTTGAAGAGTTCGGTGTAGATCAAAATTTCTTTTAGCAAACAATCTGCAATGATGTATACATTTTCAAAAATGCCAGGGGTATGAGAGATATCGATTGTGACGGTAGGAGAAATAATCGCCCTGTTTCCCTCAACATAAATTTCGTGCATATCAAGTGGAACTACAACGTGACCGATCTAAAATCTAAAATCATATCTAAAATCGTATCTAAAATCATCTTGTTCGATTCAAGAAAGCTCTAGGAGGAAACAAGAGTGATGATGCATATCATCCCAAGGTCTGTTGGAACCATTCATGGCCTCAATGATAGCTTCATCCTAAGGAAAAGTCTCATCGAGGTAGTCATGTGAAAAAGATGATGAAGTGGCCCACACATGCTCCAGAACAGGATCCTCCTCGTCTGTTTGCGAGGTAACAGGATCTATATTGACGGAAGAGTCAAGAACAACTTGATACACAATATCTGCTACCGATAGTGGCATGACCATTCCATAATGTAACTGACCTTCACAAGACATCATTGAGGAAGGGTAGGGTCCAACGATCATTAAAATAGGAAGTGTATAAAGGAACGAACGTATTTGACAAAACGGGCCTACTGGACATGGCGTATATATGGTGAACCGGTGCCATGAAGTCGAAGGTACCCATAAGGGATGAATACATTCCAACATCGATATTCTCAGTTGTCGGCTCAGAATTTTTGATCACAGGGATCGATGGTCCAATAGATGCATTAGGGATAGTGTACACAAAGGACAATTGGTCGATCGTCATGATCTTCCCATCATGAGGAAAACAAAGAGTACGAAAGACATACAATACCATTGCAGTCATAGAGTAAGTCCACTTGCATCCTAGTAACAAGTTATAGTCAAAGGGCACATCAACCACCTAGACATCCACCTCTACTGTCTTCCCACCTAACTGGACTAGACCGACAGGAAGAATATCGTGAGGGCAGAAGGAACGATCGTTAAAAGAAGTCAGGTCGGAGACTGAGAAAGGGTCAGAGAGTCGAGGGATTTCCAATAGACCAGGGACATCACACATCTTGCAACACCTTCATCAACAACAATACACTTGATGGTATAATTCTAGTAACCAATGTGGATTTGGAATGCCACATGATAAGGCAAGCGGGGCATCACATATGTGACATCAAACTTGATAACTTTCAAGCCAAAAGGATCTAGAGATCCTAACGTAGATAACAAGGCATTCCTCTGTGAAGGAAACGACTGGAGTACCTCTAGATCCGACATCGCACAAGGGGTTTGACCCAGGTCCTCAACAATAGAGTAATTATGGGTGGCTCTAGCATTAGGATTGTGGGTAGAGTTCTTGAGTACTCCTTTCAAAATACGGGGTGGGGGCTTTGGTTTTTCGATCTGTAAGGGCATCTTGGGAGAAGGGGGAGACTCTAGACTAGGTACAGTCTGTGGAGAATTGTAATCGCGAAACCGAGTGGCTACATTAACCTCAAATTTAACCATATTGATGCATAAACAGTCACCGTCTTGTGTTGATGGGTTTTGACTCCCACTCACTACATTTCCAACATTCGAGGAGCCTGAGGCCATGTTCTGGTTATGTGGGAAAGGATTATTCAACATGGCGGGCGATAGAGATAAAATCCTTGCAGCTTCTAAAATTTTGGGGCATGAATGGGTAAGGTGATTGTATGTACAAAGATTACAAGGAAACTTCACCTTCTGCCTTTATTTCTTTCCCTCACCAACATTATTATTCGACTTCTCATTATTAACATTGTCCTTGGGTTTATTATTATTTTTCCCACCCTTACGATTATTATTATGTCCTTTATTTTTATTCCCTTCTGGTTGTTGGTTACCATTCGGTCTAGTCGATGATTGTACAGAATGTACATTTGCCGAATAAGTGGGATTGGAGGACACAGATGAAGTTGTCCCTCCTACAGACTGGTTTAGAGACAACTCTTTCAAATGGATTTTCACCGAGTCTGCGGATTTCACATTGGCGGAGACTACAATGCCATCGGCATGAGGCATGGGCTTTTGTCTAGGGTCATAGTTTGAACTTGGTGCATATGGAAGAATCTCGTATAACATCCTAAACTGAGAATATATAAGATCTAACTGTTGGGCTTTAAAAATCACTTCTTCCTCAGATGTAACCCCGTATGTAGAAACATCCTTCAAAATTTAAGGCAGGAGAGACTTGAGGAACCACTCTAGCAAGAATTCTGGGGGTATGTAGGTCTTGATCAACCTCTTCTATCTATGTCACTCCTGGATGTGATCCAAGATATGAGTTGCTTTTTCCTGGCATAAGGTCGACAGAAGTTCTAATCCAACATCGTAATGAACCGACAATTGGAAGTGGTTGAGGAAGACTAAGATCATATGACTAAAGGTTCCATATGACCCCCTAGGTAGCTCGATATACCATTTCATGGCAACCCCCATGAGGGTGCATTGAAACAATCTTTAACCAAATAGAATCGTCGTTAAGGGAATTCGAAGAGCACCAAATGTGAAAAGTAGTGACGTGATCACCAGGATCCTCTCCATTCTTGCCCTCGAATTTCGTAATATCCGAAGGAATTTTGGTGGGGACAAGGGACCATGTCAGATCATGAGACACAAGATCGTTCATTAACTTAGACAAGTCTGGCAAATTGAGCATGGCCAAAAAATGGAGACGGGGTTGCGACATCTGGCCCCAAGCTCCATGGAAATATTGTTGTTGGGGAATTGAAACCCATACAGGGGTCTAGTAAGCACCATGGCCCTGTATGGGATTGTAAGACCCTCCTCTAGACTAATTCATGAGGGGTTGGTTGAGCACCATTCCAGTAGGAATGTTCTGAGGAGGTTTGTAAAACCTGCCCCCAGACAGAGTGGAACTAGGTTGGGGGTTGCCCAAGGTATGAAATTGACCTCCCTTGGGTGTGAATCCGGAGGATAAAGGTGAATTCGTCATGCCAAATGTGTTGGTCAGAATCGGTACAAAGGAGGTGGGTGTAAAGGACAGACCATAAGCAGGAGCTTGTCCACCAGGTTGGTTACTCCATCCAAAAGAATTAGGAATAGGATTAGACCCGAGATTAAAAAGAGGAAAGCCTCCAACTATAGGAGTCTTTTATGGGACATGGGTACCACCAAATGAGAAAGGAGTATGTGGAGGAGTTGTGCCCCTGAGTCCAATACTAGTATTCAGACCAGCCGCTGGGATGGAGGTTGAAAATTGCGATGTGAAATTCAACATACCATAAGAAAAAGGAATAGAGACCATACGAATGGACTGAACATTATAGACCAGTGAGTGACAAAGATACCCAAAAGGGTTCGTGGCTATAGGTTGAGTATTCACTATAGGACAGGCAGAGGTTATGATAGGCACCTCCGGCACTACAACCATTGTGGTTGAAGCTGTCAAAGGGGTACCATTAACTATAGTAGGTATGGGAGTCGAAGGACTCCCAATATCTTTCTGACTCGATTCAGTACTCATCCTTGTATGATCACAAGTCTGATAAGTGGAGGTGTGTGTACCACGTCTGATAACTTTATGCCTTTTATAAGGAAAAAACTCAAAATACATTGGTAACTATAACAAGCAACGAGACCTGTGGGGAAACTAGTCTAGCTCCACGATGACTCAAGAATCGAGATATGAAACAAATCCTAAGGCCAACTAGTAATCAAATAGAACACCAAAATAAAATCAAAAGGCCAATATGCACACAAACATGATAAAGTGGTTGAAAGGGGCCTCCCTCCCTAAAGTAGGTATGCCTCGCCCAAGAGGGGCTTGAGACTCCCTGCTAAATATCGGAGGTATTAGAATCAGTTATAAGGGCCCTCGTGGGCTTAACAACTAGTCGGTCAAATCCCCCCGGAGAGGTAATCCTCCATAAAGGTTATGTGTTGTCCGACCCTTATCTAACCCAGGGTACCTGCAGAATAACCCCTGAAAGTAACCTATGTGGTCCCTAGTCAAGCAACTAAGAAACCATGATATAATCGATGCGAAGGCGAACAGTCGTAAGTTATGTCCACCATATGGGCAGGGTAACAAATCTCGAAACCTTGAAAGCACCACCTCTCATAGAGGTAAAGGTACTATCAAGATCCCCATATATGAATAGATCCCCATAAATATATATGACGCTAAGAAGGTATCGGGGGGATATCCCTTCAACCAACCTCATGTGACCTCGTGTTTAACTCCAGCATAAGCAAAGCCTCTTGACGTCACCAATTATACAATGGATTTCACCACTCACTTAGTCAGACACATATGTTGATTTAATAGCCTTAGAGAATTTTACTCACAAAATCCTTTTCCAAGGCTCTAAATCCTAAGCTAGTTTGTGCACCCTAGAAAATAAATTGTTACTAATCAATTTTAAATTATCATCGTTACTTTTAGTGGCCTTTCTTACTCAAAAAGGAGTGGGCGTGAAACTAGTGATGTTATGACTCAACAAGTAAAATAAATGAATATGAATACAATGCTAACTTCAATTCCCACTTCCCAATATGATTTTCAAAATGAAATTTTCAATTTAATTATGCAATTCCAAATAATATACAATATTCCTTTATATGTACTAATATCAATGATAAGGACCCAAAAGATCAAATGCCATCAATGCAAAATGCCTAATATTTTTGTATTTTCAATATAAAAGAGTGAAAGTGAAAGGACTGAACAACAACTTGATATAAACAACTCTATTGTATGTAAACAGAGACAAACCAAGTAGGATATCAAGAAGCAAACACCCAGCCCAAGATGCAAGGACAATCAAATGAAAAGGATGATGAGAAAGGCATCGCCCAAAAATTCAACCAAAGAAAGGTTTCTTATCATTCCAAAGACACTTAACAGTCATAACAGAGACCCAAAAAGACTCAACAACCATCAAAACTTACCCAAAAATCATCAAACCCAGCAACCAATAAACAAAGGGTGATGTACGCAACTGCTCAAAGGAAAAGAACGTATATACGCCTCTTGCAGAAGGACAACAACCATATGTACACGATTGTCAGGTAAAAACCCGCGTATATGTGTTAAAACAAAACCAGGATAAGGAGAAGGCTAAGAAACTTAGACTCAGAATGAACAGAGGCTGTCAAGTAGTAAGACGAAAAGAAACTCAATATAAACAAGAGAAATCCAAGGAGAAAAACACTCCAAAGCCCGAAAATAAGATTACTTCCCCAGTATGGTCGCCAATTTTGTTACGAGGAAAATATCTCTATGGCTAGGGGTAAACCATAATATATGGAAATGAATGCAGAAATCAACTTTAATCTCTGGTATGCTATATAAACATATATTCTAACAAGACAAGATAAATATCCTACCTCGTCCAGATGTTTGATGAAGTCCACCATTGAGCACTTGAATCAAAGTAATATACCTACAACTTGTCCTCAACAACCAATAAATGCAAGAATATGGTGATAATATATAATGTTAGCACATTCAATAGTATAATCCATAAAAATTCATAACAAATATGCCCATGGAATAATAATTTGAATATTTGCAAGATATTAATTGGACGAGAAAATAGTATTTCTATTAAAATTTAATCAACATAAGTGAATGAGTTACAAACTTTCGTTTCGGCATGGTTCAGAACTGAGAAACTAAGTCCCTTCCAGCTAGGCCTCCACCACTTCAATCCTCCACCAAAGGAAATCTCATATAAGAGAGACAATGAGGTTCTCAATCAAGTAGGGAAGATCTTGGGGGCTGAACAATGTGTTCAAACTTAAAAGGATAAAGGGATGCAAACTCAATATGAAGTGAATAATTTCTCTGGAGTAACTTTGCTCTCAAAGTTGAATTCTTCTCCTCTTTTCCATAACTCGGATTTGGCCCATTTATAGCCTTCAAGTGGAACTAAAGGGTCAAGTCGGAACCTTTGCAGTATATGGAAGGTCAAGGATCATGGATCTCATGCCGTGACATGGAAACCTGACACCATTTTTTAATTTTGGGCACAAAACCTGATGTACGTGGGTTGTAGTGGTGCAGCATGCATATACACATGTTGTATAATAGATAGGGCACATATATGTGGAAAAATAATGTTTTTATCTCTGGGATTTGGAAAAAGAGACTTCAAGTCTACACAGGGAAATGGAAAAAGACCTTATGTGCAAGTTTGCATAGGGTGAGGCAAATATTTCTATAACAACTCCTGTCTTGGTTAGTCCAGATTTTTCAAGGGATTTTATTATTTTCTCCTTTTCCTTAGAGCACACTTTAGCAGGAGTACTAATGCAAAAAACCTATCAGAATCAAGAGAAACCTATTACTTTTTTCAGTAGGCCCTTGAGGGATTCCACTCTTAAGTAAAATATTATGGAGAAGCAGGCCTATGCCCTAGTAAAGGCTTTGAAAGATTTCAGAGTGTATATTTTACACTCTCATGTTCATGCATATGTTCCCAACAGTGTTGTAAAGGACATTTTGACTCAACCTGATCCTGAGGGAAAGAGAGGTAAGTGGATTGCAGCCCTGTTAGAATATGACTTGGAGATTAAACCTATGAAACTAATCAAAGGATAGGGAGTTTCTCAAATGATGACAAAATCAAACTTTGATCTACTTAGAGTAAATTTTATTGATGATGTTTCACAAGGTGTAGAAGAATAAGTCTCTCCTTAGGTAAGTCATAAATTCTTGTATTTGCCTTGGTACAGTGGCATTATCTTTGTTTCACAAAACTTACAGGCTCCTCCTGAATTGACAAAGAGAAAAGACAAATTTTTGAAACAAAAGGCAATAAAGTTTTGTGCACTTAATGGTTCCCTCTATTGGAAAGACCCTGGTGAAGTGTTATTGAAATTCCTTTTAGAGGATGAATCTCAGCAGACCATGAAGGAATTCCATAAGGGTGACTGTGGGGATCATCATTATTGGAAAGAAATGGTTAATAAAATCCTTATATCATGGTTTTACTGGCCCACTATATTTGTTGATGTGTAAAAGTAGGTTTCTAGCTGTCATGAGTGTCAGATATTTGAAGGGAAGAGAAAGTTTTTGCCTTTACCCTTGAATCCCCTTTCTATAGAAGCTCCCTTTCGACAGTGGGGCTTGGATTTTATAGGAGAAGTGCATCCTTCATCCTCAACTCAACATATATGGATTTTAACAGCCACAAAATATTTTACAAAGTGGATATAAGAAATGCCCACTTGACAAGCAACCGATTCAGTCATCATTCAATTTTTGGAAGGTAATATACTCTCAAGGTTTGGTTGTCCAAGAAGGATTATTACTGGTAATGTTGCTTCTTTTAAGTCTAAAAAGTTAGTAAATTTCTGCAGTAATTATGGTACCACACTTAATCAATCAACAACCTATTACCCACAAGGTAATGGTTTGGATGAGTCATATAACAAGAGCTTGATTAGGATCATCAAAAAGTTACTACAGGAGAATAAGAAGTCTTGGCACAAAAAGCTGATTTTTTCACTTTGGGTAGATAAGGTAAGTACAAAGAAGTCTATTGGCACATCTTCATTACAACTTGTTTATGGTGCAGATGTAGTTTTTCCCACATCACTTGGGCTGCCAGTCATGAAGCTATTGCAGGAAGTAGATGATGAACCAAATGACATTTAGAGGAGGATCAATCAGTTGGTTCATGTCCATCATATGAGAGAAGAGGTCTACAAAAATGCTCAATTGTACCAAGACAAAATGAAGAAGGTATTTGACAAGAGAACTAAGGCTGATGATTTTCATATTGATGACTTAGTCTTAAAATGGGATGCAAGAAACAAATACAAGGGAAAACATGCTAAATTTAAAAACCTCTGGAAGGGACCATACAAGGTTGTAGCATATCATGGGAGCAATGCATTTTTATTGCATGAACTTAATGGATAATACATCAGTGGAGGGCCTGTTAATGGCAGGTTTCTCTAACATTATTTTACTTGAAGTAATCTAATCTTCCACTTCATTGTAAATATCCATTTATTTTATGTATTGCAGGTTTGGGTAGCATTGAACAGAATTTGAAGCCCAAAGAGAAGGCCCTAAGGTTTTGGTGGGTGTTACTAAGTGTTCTCTTTATGCAGTTCAGTTTTCAAAGTTATGATATTTTGTATAAATTCAAGTTAGTTTTTGAGTCAATTTTAGTCAGTCAATAAAATTCCAATGGATTAGTGATCCATAGGATCTTTTAAATGACAATGGTTGAGTTTTAATTTTGCATGCGTTAATTAACCATTTGAGAAACTTAGTGAAATAATGAGGAAAGAAGAAGAATTATAACAGCCATATACACATTTGCAGATCTGAAATGAAAGAATAAACAACAAACCATAACACGCAGATTGATAACGGAGTTCGGCACAACTTTGCCTACGTCTCCGGGCCTTTGTCTCTGTGGGGGAGGCTTCTTTATTTCTGTTCAAATGCTCAAAAGTACATCGCTGCAATGCCAAATGGCTACAAGACTGATCTGGTCATGTTCATCTAGATCTCTAGAACCCTGCAAAGGAAATGGCACGCAAAACGGACGTCCGGAGCTCCCAGAAATGGTCCGACAACGTCTCCTCCTCAAAAGCTTCTCTGCATCAAAATGACTTTGGCTTGGCTTTTCCTCAGCATAACTCTGCTCTGACTGCTCTCTCATGGCCTCAAACAGGCCTGGTTTATATATCCTTGAAGTTGGTTGCTCATATCCAACTTCCTCCAAGAATTTTGGCTCCAAAAATAGCCAATATCCCCCAAAAATGGAGAGAATCAGCCAAAAATAGGCATATTAATCACTAAAAAACCAAACTATAGGTAAAAACCCAAAATATGGTTAATTCGGGCATAATCCCCCCGAGCCCTAGGTGCGCTCCTAGATTCTTGGTCATATGGGGGCCATGTGACCACGCGCCCATGCGTTGGCCCCCCTTTTGGCGCTGGCTCCCGGTTTTAGTGGAACGATCATATGACCGTTGGTAACAACTACCCACGCCCGTTGTGTGGTTGGCCCCGGTCCTGTGGGATTTGCTCCGGGATCCGAGGGCTAGTCCTATCCACTCCCGCAAATGGTTTCGTGCCCTCGGTTATATGTCATGGTCATATATGTTGGTTTTGCACCGATGGCTGGGGCTAAGCCCCGACCCTTTCCCCCGCCGAACGAAACTATATTCAAATTCAAATAAAATATACGCCACATGGTTTACAAGAACCTCCGGCGGGGCGGGTGGCTAGCCCAGCCCTGCCAGTCCTTAGCCCACCAGGGAGGTCGTGGGTTTGACCCCCAACCATGCCATATAATTTTTGAACCAAAACCAATAGCCAATCACGGGGTGCCACATGGTAGCCCACGACTGGGCCACGTGGCACTCAACCAACCAACCACAAAATGACACGCGTCAATCGCTGATTGGACCACCTGCCTACCACATCAATTTCCATACTGTCATGTCACCTTGCCACATCATCCCTACCATACTGCTCTGTTAGCCTGCCACGTCATCCGTGCCACGTGTCACCCTTACAGTGGTGACACGTGTCACCTCTGCATAGGTCCAGCCGTACGCCCATATGTCCAAATCTGCCTGACACATGTCACCTCCTGGAGCTACCACGTCAGTTGTACAGTTGTACGTCCTGTACAGTTAGCATGCCACGTGGCACTGTACAGACTGTATGGACTGTACAGTCATCCCATTTTTTTGCATGTTTGACTTTTCGGACAGAATGCGATATCTTCTCCATACGGAGCCTGTTTGATGAAGTAAATATACCGCTGGAATCCGGAAGACGAGATGGACGCAATGGCACTGGTTTCGTCGCATTTCGAGCACTTTCATTTTTGATCATTTGTCAAGCCCTGTCAGGCTTCTGGATCCAATTTCGGATCACACCTCCCCACAAAAAGACCTTTTGGTCCCCAAAAGGTTACTGACCAGTCAACAAGCTCGGGATAGGCCACCTGGCTTGTCCTCTGTCTCTAAACTCTGTCCTGTGCACCTGTCTCATCAAGATCAACTGTAACACAATCATGACGACTGACAGTATATTGTTAGCCATTTGAACCCTGTTACATCTTACTGAAGCCACTATCATCCATGTAGAAAACATTGCTAATGACAGCATCAAAAAGACAACTGCAAATGAACTGATATACTTTAGATATCCGCACGACATGAGCTTATCTTGAAGCAACTTATGATTGATTTTCCATTCAACAACCATGTCTTGTTCTTACTTAAGATCAATTACTTCATTTGAAACAATTAGTGGTTTTCTTACTTGCATTGCCATCTTTAACTGTTCCATTGTTTGAAGTGTTTTATTTTCTTTAACACGATGAGCATGAACCACATAATCATGACCTGCTTTAGTGAATTGATATTGATTCTTTGTTCTGTAGAAGATTGCCTTACGATCATATAAATATGGGCTACCTAAGACCATTCCACATTCTTTTAACGACACAACATCACAAGTTACTTCATTCACATACTTAGATGAAATTTCAAATTTGATTGTGCACTGCTTTGTTATGTGCATCTGATGATGATTGCTTATTCATTTAAGTGTGTAAGGCTTATGATGAGTTTTTGTTTTTAACCCCAATTTCTTAACTAATTCTTCTGAGATTAGATTAGATTGAGATCCACTGTTGATTAATGTATCTATCTTAGTGTGTCGCATGATTACCCTTATATGAAACAACTTGCTTCTACAATCAATGTCTTCACCAAATTTACCTGTCATACCTGTTAGCGATATTTCTTGTCCTGGGATTAGGCGTACCCAGGTTTGCAGTTTGCAGAGGAAGCACCTGAGCATATCACGAAATAATCCCATTTTGTAGCAGCAAGTAAAGCAAGCGAGCGGGCAAAGTTTTGTCTTCAGCAGTCGGGAACCATCTTTAAAGCAAATCAACGGTCGGAATCTTATAGAAGAGATTGACAAAATCCCGTCAGTCGTTAGATCTCGAGAAGTTGCGTCGGGGTTTCAAAAGGTAAGAGAGCCGAGACCTTTCAAGTCTCAAAATACCGATGGAGATCCTAGCCATTGATCTTGGCGGGACACGTGGCGAGAGATCCCGCAGAGTCGGGGATCGGGAAACTAGGAGTCCCGCACACATGACAACTAGAATTGCGATATCCCGATACGCGATTTCCTGATGGAGTTGAGGACCGTAGTGGAATACAGGTGGCAGGCTTTCACGGCGGGGAATGGATCATTGACAGGTCAGTGGCCATGAGCTATCCGATTTCGGGGAATCGCAAGTCTGAAGGATGCATGCCCGTTGACATCGCAAACCGCGAAACCCCGATGGAGAGTATGGTCGAGGGCATGTGGTAGTGGTCACTTGGACCAGGGTCTAACCAGGAGGAGCTAAGTGCACAGGAGGGCTCATCGGGAAATTGGAAGCTGAAGGCCCGATAGGAGGGTAGGGCCACGGTCGTGGAGGCATGGTCATATGCGTCAGGAGTTAAGCTCAGGTGGGCTCGCGCGTAAAAGGATCTCATCACAAATTGGGGATTGGGAAGGTAAGGAATTCTAGACAGCAAGAACCCTGAACCCCGATACAGAGCCAAAAATGGCTACAATCTGGTGCTGAAGGCCGTGAAGGGATTGGAAAGGACCTGTGGATCGGATTGTTGCAGCAGTGATTCCCGAGGGAATCCAAGGAGCCACTTCGGCTCAAAAGAGGGGATTTAGAACGATCCCGAAAGCAGGTAGACACGGTGAGATCTCAGGCACCGATTTAATGCAGGCTAAATCCTAGTACCAACTGGAGATTAATGGAGAAAAGAAAAGATGGCTCAAAACTCACATCACTCATTTATTGCAGAGTATGGAGATCTCGGCTGAAAGTCTACCCGGGAGGGTCCTCTGTACTGGTTCTCTTCAGGAAGGCCACGCCAAGTCTTCAACTCGCCAAAGGAGCCTGCACACGCCAAGTCGACATTCAAAGGGCTCAACTACCCCTTGGCATGAGCCATGCTGAATTAAAGAGGCATATGACAGGGGAGCAGAGGACAGATCTGATTGAGGGGATGTCATCCATTGAAAGTTCCGAGATGCCCCTACCAGGCAAAAGGAAAGAAAGAGTATATGTAGGCATTTTTTCCATTTTGTAAAGGATCGATGGTAGAGCAAGGCTCCCGACTGTAATAGTTTAACAGACATTCTAGTTTGTTGGATATGCATCTGTATATGAGATATCTTGTTATATGACAGACAATTTTCCCTTTTTCATCTATGTTTTCGTCTAATACCAGAGGGTTCATGATCGAATATTTCGCATGAATTAGCACGGTTATGTTATGACAAATGATTTGTTGTCGCATTAATATCTTCGTTGGTTTCCTACATTTGGGTGTAAGAAAATCTTTCCCTCAGATGTTTTCTCTCACAGTCTGTTAGGAACCTGCTGTTTATAACAAACCTTTGCTTTCCTCTTATATTATCCTCCGCCTGCTCACCCTTTACTACAACTCACTGTCTAGAGTCTATAGAGACCTCACTCTCTTATGTATATCTAGCCTAGTTTGGAGTTGGAATTATATCGTTTTGAGTTGGCTTCCATTCGGTCACCCCATCTATAAACAAACCGTGACATAAGACTGATGGGCGTCGGGCTCTGCTCCTGATAGCAATCCCGGAGTGACTTCTGTCGCCAACATTTATGGCGTCGTTGCTGGGGACGAAGTTGAATATTTTCCCCAGGATTGAACGACAACGACTACCTGATTCTGAAGGTGCATCGGAAATCAGAATTATCAAGATTGTTGTTGTGCACCTGGCGACTCCATTGTGACGACCTCGCCGGGGAGAACCCACTCTATCAATTGTGTCTTTCAGAGGCAGACACACCCGGTCTCATCCACAGCTGCCCCTAGCTACACCTGAAACCGATCCGGAGGTGGTCCTTAGAAAAGGAAAGGCCCCTGAAGAAGAATCTTCCACCGCCAAAATAGGTAATCTGCCATCTCCTTCTGTAAGAACTCCATTTTCTTCCCCTCAGTTTCTTGATAGACCTCCTTCAAAAGTTTACCGTTTCCTGAATTTTGGAAGTGTTCCTGCTGATTTTATCCCTCCTGGTCTGGGATTGGAGGGAGAAATCCTTGTCACTCCCTCCTCCTTGAATCACCTCTTGTTTCCCACCCCACTCCGAGATTCATTCCCTATAGCCCCTTCACGAACTCCTTCTCCTCCGAGCTCTCCTCCACCTAATATCCCTATGGCTGGTGCTAATCCCCCTATGACCAGGACGGAGGCTATTATAGCCGTTAGATATTCCCCCCTTGTGTTACCTCATCCCCTCAATGCTCCTCCGGCAAATGGTTACCTCAAGCAGCTGCCTAAGTTTACAGGAGAAGAGGACATAACTGCAGAAGAACACCTAGAAGCCTTTTACAGTTTCACAGATGATAATGTCATCATGCATGCAGATGTATGGATGAGGATCTTTGTCTATAGTCTCCAAGGAGAGGCTATAAAGTGGTTTAAGGCCTTGCCTCCTGGATCTATTGACAGGATCGAAGCACTAGACAATGCCTTTTTGAGACAATGGGGAGATAAAAAAGATTTCATGTATTACATGACGGAGTTTGGGTCGTTGAAGAAAAAGGAAGGAGAATTTGTCTCCGAATTCTCCAAGAAATTTAATAAAATGTACAACAGAATCCCTGCTGAGATAAAACCCTTCGAAGATTCTACAAAGATCACTTACTCCAGCGCCTTTGATCCTGAATTCTTCCTACTGCTAAGGGAGAGAAGAGCTGCTACGCTGGCCCTCATGCAGGATGCGGCCGTGGAGGTGGAATCTAACATATTGGTTGTCAACTGACTCAGGAATGCAGGTGATCGAAGTACATCCAAGAGCAGGCCTGAAGCTCCCTCATCCAGTTCCTCTCCCCTGCCCCATCAGATAGATGAGACATCTAGAACACTAAAATCACTTGCTGCTAAGGTAGAAAGGTTGGAATTAGAAGGGAAGCCCATGTAAAAAAATCCCCAGAACACTGATAATAGAGGTTTCAGACGGCCTGCTAACAATATGCCTCAGGCTTTCCCAAGGGAACAAAGGGGAAAGGACAGAGAAGATCAAAGGGTTCAAACCCCCCTCCAAAACAACTTAGTTGATCATGAGGAAAGAGAGGAGATAGACGAGTTTGGCCCCGAAATTCACAATGTTGAGGAAGCTCCTCCTTTTCCCCATTTGACTCAGTCTGCATATGAAAAATCCCTGTTGAACATTTAAATCCATGAGCTAGATAAAGGAGAAAGGGCCGGCCACACCTCTAACAGATATAATCTCAGGTCGAAGAGGAAAGAAGGAGAATTTGACAGCCCAGACCAGCCCCTCATAGCAGAAATACCTACTAAAGCTGCAGTAGCCGCCACTAAAGATAAAAGAGCTCAGAGTGCTTTGCCAGCAGCCAAAGAATCCATCACCGAGGTAAGGGAAGCTCCTAAGCCAATTCCATCCTTTAATTTCGAACGTGAAATTCAAAAAATCAGGATTCTCGTCCCCCTCTCAGAGCTAGTAAAAAATGAAGATTTTAAAAGATCCCTCTCCAAGCTACTATAATCCGAGTCTCCCCAGCCTCCCTCTGACTCAGTAAACCTTCAAGATGAAAAACCATTTGTTGTCTTAGGCCCCATGGTAGAAGACAGAGATGACTCATCCCCCCCCTTCTACACATCCCTGAACATAAATGATAAAGTACTACATAAATGCCTCATGGATTCAGGAGCCTCCCATAACCTTATGCCCAAGGTAGTCATGGAAGAATTGGGACAGGAGGTGAAAAGAAATTATCATGATTTATATTCTTTCGATTCAAGGAGAGTGCAATGTTTAGGAGTCATCAAAGACCTGGTGGTTTCCATGTTTCAGTTGCCTATGAAAAGTGTGGTCATGGATATTGTGGTAGCCGACGTTCCCCCCAAATTCAGTATGTTGTTGTCTAGATCGTGGATCAAAAAGCTTGGAGGGACACTGCAGATGGATCTTACATATGCTACCATTCTGGTCTTCAGAGGGGAACAAAGGAGATTATACAGAGAAGCCCAGCTGGCTTATATTGTCAGTGATGAAGCAGACCCGACTAATCACCCCATCTTTGCACTTGACACCAACTTGGGGTCTAGCTTACTGCAGCTTACCGATGCCCCTGAAAGCTCTTTGCTAATCAAAAAACACCCCAGCCCTGATCACCCGATTTCCCCCCAAAGCTGCTCTATGTGGAAGATGTTTTTTTATGGAGCTTCTTCTAGTGAAGGAGCTGGCGCTGGAATGGTTTTCATATCACCCTGTCAAGAAGTCATATCCCTGTCATATAAGCTAGAATTCGAAGTCACTAACAACATGGCAGAATATGAATCTCTTGTTCTAGGTACGAGGGCCGCAAAGGAAATGGGAATTGAAGAGATAACAATATTCGGCGATGCTGAGTTGATTATTAAGCAGATAAGGAATTCTTATCGTGCCCATAATTCCCGGCTCAGGAATTATCGAAATGAAGTATGGGACCTTATTGATAATTTCTTTTTGGCTCTTAACATTTCTTTCATCCCGAGGGGAGAAAATGTTTTGGCTGATTCCTTAGCTGTCTCAGCTAGTTTGCTCAAATTTCCTCTGCCGCCTATGATAAAAAATGATGTTGATATAAGATATAGGCCCTCGGTGCCAGACAATGTCAAGCATTGGAAGGTGTTCGAGGATGATTCTGAACTTGAAAGGTTTCTCGAATCAGTGGACGAATTTTCTGCATTGCATATTGACCAAGATCCTGATTTAGAAGGTGACCCTCGGCTTGAGGAGTTTTTAAATAAAATCGCTAATCATCAGATCATTCAGCTGCCCAGTAATCACATTCTGAGGGGACTTGTCCCTTTAGAAAGATTGTTCGACGAGAATGATGTGCCGGTAAAGGGAAAGGTCTCAAATGAAGATACCGAGACAACCGAATGCAACATTGGTTCATAGGAAAAGCCCAGGTTTGTCAAATTGTCAAGCAGTTTGACCAGGGAACAGAAGGCCGAATATACTAAGATGCTAAATGAGTTCCCTGATGTGTTTGCATGGACGTATGAAGACCTCAAGACCTATGACACATCTGTCATTGAGCACAAGATCCCACTAAAGGAAGAGACTAAACCATTCAGGCAGAAGTTGAGACAGATAAATCCCATGTTACTACCTGTCATGGAGAAAGAAGTGAAGAAATTGTTAGATGCCCAAATTATCGTCCCATTGAGATATTCTGAGTGGGTGGCCAATTTGGTCCCAGTAAGAAAGAAGAGTGCAGAAATCAGACTCTGTGTTGATTTCAGGAATCTCAACAGAAGCTCAAAGAATGACAATTACCCCCTACCTAAGATCGAACATATATTGCAGAGGGTAATTGGGGCCTTCAGGATATCCATGATTGATGGGTTTTCTGGCTATAATCAGATATCGGTCATGCTTGAGGATAGGGAGAAGACAACCTTCACCACTCCTTGGGGTACATTCATGTATGCCAAAATGTCTTTTGGATTGATGAATGCAGGAGCAACATTTCAGCGAGCTATGGATATAGCGTTTATGGGGGAGAAGGACCAGTTTGTGGTAATCTATCTAGAGGATATCACAGTCTTCTCCAAGACAGACAAGGAGCACTGCTGCCACTTGAGAAAGGTCTTCATGAAGTGTCGGAGGTATGGCTTATCCTTAAACCCCAAGAAATCCTTGTTTTCTATGCAGGAGGGGAAGCTGTTAGGTCATATAGTATCAGCGGAGGGAGTAAGGATTGATCCTAGCAGGGTAGAAGCAATTCAGACCCTATCACTCCCCAGATCTAAAAAAGAGGTTCAGACGTTCTTGGGGAAGATTAATTTTTTGAGGAGATTCGTCTCAAATTTTGCCGAGCTGGTGAAACACATCACAACCATGCTCAGGAAGGGAAATGAAGTGAAATGGACCACTGAACCCAGGGAATCTTTTGCCCAAATAAAGAAGGCGTTGACTGAGGCACCTGTGCTAATCAGCCCCGATTATTCCAAAGATTTCTTGATATTTTCTTTTGCTTCCTGTGATAAAGTAGTAGCAATTCTATTGCAGAAAAATGATCAAGGGAATGAGCAACCTATTGCCTTCTACAGCAGGGCATTAAGAGATGCAGAACTCTGGTATGAGATCATGGAAAAGCAGGCTTATGCATTGGTGAAATCCCTCAAAGATTTCAGAGTCTATGTCTTGCACTCAAAGATCATTGCATTTGTTCCCACAGCCTCTGTAAAGGACATTCTTATACAGCCCGACATGGATGGGAAAAGACGTAAGTGGATCGCCAAGATTCTAGAATTTGATCTAGAAATTAAACCCACCAAGTTGATAAAGGGACAGGGTTTAGCCAAATTTCTAGTCGAATCCAATTGCAAAGCCTTAGGGATTAGTCTCATCAATGAGCAAGCTGAGTCATCCAACAGGAATTTTCAGGATGCCTTATCGCTGGCGGAATGTGCCTGGTATCATGACATTCTGTATTTTCTGCAGGAGTTGAAGCCCCCTGATGGAATGGGAAAAAGAGAAGCGAGGGATCTTAAGCTCAAGGCAGTCAGGTATTGCCTCATGAATCAAACCTTGTACTGGAAAGACCCTCTAGGAGTATTTCTGAGATGCCTGGGCCCGCAGGAGGCCCAGAAGGTTACGTTTGATTTTCATAGTGGCCTTTGCAGAGGCCATCATTTCTGGAAGACCACAGCTCACAAGATACTCCGAGCTTGGTATTACTGGCCCAATTTATTCCCAGATGTTTGCAGGGAGATCAGAGCTTGCACCAAATGTCAAAAGTTCTCAGGAAAGCAACAGCTCACATCGCTGCCGTTGAAACCCATAGTAGCTTCGGCACCTTTTCAGCAGTGGGGGTTGGACTTCATCGGAGAGATTCATCCTCCCTCGAGTGGTCAGCATAGATGGATCCTGACTGCAACAGATTATTTCACCAAGTGGATATAAGTTGTCCCCACCAGAAGCGCATCACACAAAGTAATTATCATCTTCCTGGAGGATATCATAGCCCGATTTGGCTATCCCAGAAGAATCCTCACCGATAATGTTGCTTCTTTCACATCTAAGCCTCTAATTAAGTTCTGCGAGCAGTTCCAGATCTCGCTAATTCACTCCACACCCTACTATCCCCAGGGAAATGGTTTAGCGGAATCCTCAAACAAAAGCCTGATAAAGATCATCAAAAGACTGTTAGAGGATAACAAGAGAGCCTGGGATTCAAAGTTGAAGTTTTCTCTGTGGGCTGATCGTGTCACAACGAAGAAGTCTTTGGGCACTTCGCTGTTTCAATTAGTCTACGGAGCTGAGGCAGTTTTCCCTACTCAGCTCGCCTTACCCATGGCGAAGTTCTTTCAAGACTACGAGGGAGAACCAGATCATATGATCAGAAGAATTCATTAGATAGTGGAAGTGCAGCAAACCAGAGAACAAGTCAGGGACGCGGCTTATAGTCATCAGTAGAAGATCAAGCAGGCTTTTGACAGAAAGGTCAAGAAAAGGGAGTTTGAGGTCTGAGACTTGGTATTTACGTGGGACGCACCCAGAAAGGATAAAGGCAATCACAAAAAATTCGACGCCCTCTGGATCGCCCCCTTTAAAATCTCTGAAATTTCCTCCAACAACACCTATGGGTTGCAGGACCTGGAGGGTGAAGAGGTTTTCAACGGCCCAATGAATGGGCATTTTCTAAAAAAATGTTTTATTTGAGCCTTAGACGGCTCCTCGATTTGTAAATATTGTCTTTTACTTCTGTGTTTACTTTCTTTTTATGTTTTTGGCTTAATAAATGAATCCATAGCCCAACAGCAAGGCACTGAAGCTGTGAAATGATTTCTTAGAGCATCGCAGGGACGACTCTATCCCCCATGGAGGCTAATGTTAGCGATATTTCTTGTCTCAGGATTAGGCGTACCCAGGTCTGTAGTTTGCAAGGGAAGCACCTGAGCAGATCACGAAAGAATCCCAGTTTGTAGCAACAAGTAAAGCAAGCGAGCGGGCAAAGTTTTGTCTTCAGCAGTCGGGAACCATCTTTAAAGCAAATCGACGGTCAGAATCTTACAGAAGATATTGATGAAATCCCACCAGCTGTTGGATCTTGAGAAGTTGCATCGGGGTTTCAAAAGGTAAGAGAGCCGATACCTTTCGAGTCTCAAAATACCGGCGGAGATCCTAGCCGTTGATCTTGGCGGGACACGTCGCGAGAGATCCTGCAGAGTCGGGGATCGGGAAACTGGGAGTCCCGCGCACATGACAACTGGAATCATGATATCCCGATACGCGATTTCCCGATGGAGTTGAGGACCGTAGTGGAATACAGGTGGCAGGCTTTCACGGCGGGGAACGGATCATTGACAGGTCAGCGGCCATGAGCTATCGGGTTTCGGGGAATCGCAAGTCCAGAGGATGCATTCTCGTTGACATCGCAAACTGCAAAACCCCGATGGAGAGTATGGTCGAGGGCATGTGGTAGCGGTCACTTGGACCAGGGTCTAACCAGGAGGAGCTAAGTGCACAGGAGGGCTCATCGGGAAATTGGAAGCTGAAGGCCCGATAGGAGGGTAGGGCCACGGTCGTGGAGGCGTGGTCATATGCGTTAGGAGTTAAGTTCAGGTGGGCTCGCGTGTAAAAGGAGCTCATCGCAAATCAGGGATTGGGAAGGTAAGGAATTCTAGACAGAAGGAACCCCGAACCCCGATATAGAGCCAAAAATGGCTACAATCTGGTGCTGAAGGCTGTGAAGGGATTGGAAAGGACCTATGGATCGGATTGTTGCAGCAGTGATTCTCGAGGGAATCAAAGGAGACAATTTGTCTCAAAAGAGGGGATTTAGCATGATCCCGAAAGCAGGTAGACACGGT
Source organism: Picea engelmannii (assembly GCA_009831015.1). Taxonomy (NCBI): domain Eukaryota; kingdom Viridiplantae; phylum Streptophyta; class Pinopsida; order Pinales; family Pinaceae; genus Picea; species Picea engelmannii. The sequence continues at coordinate 711,836 of ML783615.1, read as the reverse complement.
GAGATCTCAGGCACCGATTTAATGCGGGCTAAATCCTAGTACCGGCTGGAGATTAATGGAGAAAAGAAAATATGGCTCAGAACTCACATCACTCATTTATTGCAGAGTATGGAGATCTCGGCTGAAATTCTACCCGGGAGGGTCCCCTATACCGGTTCTCTTCAGGAAGGCCATGCTAAGTCTTCAACTTGCCAAAGGAGCCTGCACATGCCAAGTCGGCATTCAAAGGGCTCAACTACCCCCTGGCATGAGCCATGCTGAATTAAAGAGGTGTATGACAGGGGAGCAGAGGACAGATCTGATTGAGGGGACGCCATCCATTGAAAGTTTTGAGACGCCCCTGCCAGGCGAAAGGAAGGAAAGAGTATATGTAGGCATTTTTTCCATTTTGTAAAGGATCGATGGTAGAGCAGAGCTCCCGACTGTAATAGTTTAACAGACATTCTAGTTTTTTGGATATGCATCTGTATATGAGATATCTTGTTATATGACAGACATTTTTCCCTTTTTCATCTATGTTTTCGTCTAATACCAAAGGGTTCATGATTGAATGTTTCGCATGAATTAGCATGGTTATGTTATGACAAATGATTTGTTGTCGCATTACTATCTTCGCTGGTTTCCTGCATTTGGGTGTAAGAAGATCTTGCCCTCGGATGTTTTCTCTCACAGTCTGTTAGGAACCTACTGTTTATAACAGACCTTCTCTTTCCTCTTATATTATCCTCCGCCTGCTCACCCTTTACTACAACTCACTATCTGGAGTCTATAGAGACCTCACTCGCTTATGTATATCTAGCCTAGTTTGGAGTTGGAATTATATCGTTTTGAGTTGGCTTCCATTCAGTCACCCCATCTATAAACAAACCGTGACATAAGACAGATGGGCGTCGGGCTCTTCTCCTGATAGCAATCTGGGAGTGACTTTCGTCGCCAACATTTCTGGCGCCATTGCCGGGGACGAAGTTGAATATTTTCCCCATGATTGAACGACAATGACTACCTGATTCTGAAGGTGCATCGGAAATCAGAATTATCAAGATTTCTGCTGTGCACCTGGCGACTCCATTGTGACGACCTCGCTGGGGAGAACCCACTCAATCAATTGTGTCTTTCAGAGGCAGACACACGTGGTCTCATCCACAACTGCCCCTAGCTACACCTGAAACCGATCCGGAGGTGGTTCTCAGAAAAGGAACAGCCCCTGAAGAAGAAGCTTCCACCACCGAAACAGGTAATCCGCCATCTCCTTCTGTAAGAACTCCGTTTTCTTCCCCTAAGTTTCTTGATAGACCTCCTTCACAAGTTTCCCATTTCCTGAATTTTGGAAGTGTTCCTGCTGATTTTTCCCCTCCTGGTCTAGGATTGGAGGGAGAAATCCTTGTCACTCCCTCCTCCTTGAATCACCTCTTGTTTCCCACCCCACTTCGAGATTCATTCCCTGTAGCCCCTTCGCGAACTCCTTCTCCTCCGAGCTCTCCTCCACCTAATATCCCTATGGCTGGTGCTAATCCCCCTATGACCAGGATGGAGGCTATTATAGCCACTAGGTATGCCCCCCTTGTGTTACCTCAGCCCCTCAATGCTCTTCCGGCAGATGGTTACCTCAAGTAGTTGCCTAAGTTTACAGGAGAAGGGGACATAACTGCATAAGAACACCTAGAAGCCTTTTACAGTTTCACAGATGATAATGTCATCATGCATGCAGATGTATGGATGAGGATCTTTGTCCATAGTCTCCAAGGAGAGGCTATAAAGTGGCTTAAGGCCTTGCCTCCTGGATCTATTGACGGGATCGAAGCACTAGACAATGCCTTTTTGAGACAATGGGGGGATAAAAAAGATTTCATGTATTACATGACGGAGTTATGGTCGTTGAAGAGAAAGGAAGGAGAATCTGTCTCCGACTTCTCCAAGAAATTTAATAAAATGTATAATAGAATCCCTACTGAGATAAAACCCTCCGAAGCTTCTGCAAAGATCACTTACTCCAGCGCCTTTGATCCTGAATTCTACCTACTGCTAAGGGAGAGAAGAGCTGCTACGCTGGCCCTCATGCAGGATGCGGCCATGGAGGTGGAATCTAACATATTGGCTGTCAACCGACTCAGGAATGCAGGTGATGGAAGTACATCCAAGAGCAGGCCTGAAGCTCCCTCATCCAGTTCCTCTCCCCTGCCCCATCAGACAGATGAGACAGCTAGAACACTAAAATCACTTGTTGCTAAGGTAGAAAGGTTGGAATTAGAAGGGAATCCCATGTACAGAAATCCCCAGAACACTGATAATAAAGGTTTCAGACAGCCTGCTAACAATATGCCTCAGGCTTTCCCGAGGGAACAAAGGGGAAAGGACAGAGAAGATCAAAGGGTTCAAACCCCCCTCCAAAACAACTTAGTTGATCATGAGGAAAGAGAGGAGATAGACGAGTTTGGCCCCGAAATTCACAATGTTGAGGAAGCTCCTCCATTTCCCCATTTGACTCAGTCTGCATATGAAAAATCCCTAATGAACATTCAAATCCATGAGCTATGTAAAGGAGAAAGGGCCGGCCACACCTATAACAGATATAATCTCAGGTCGAAAAGGAAAGAAGGAGAATTTGACAGCCCAGACCAGCCCCTCATAACAGAAAGACCTACTAAAGCTGCAACAACCACAACTAAAGATAAAAGAGCTCAGAGTGCTTTTCCAGCAGCCAAAGAACCCATCACCGAGGTAAGGGAAGCTCCTAAGACAATTCCATCCTTTAATTTCGAACGTGAAATTCAAAAAATCAGGATTCCCGTCCCCCTCTCAAAGCTAGTAAAAATGAAGATTTTAAAAGATCCATCTCCAAGATGCTACAATCCGAGTCTCCCCAGCCTCCCTCTGACTCAGTAAACCTTCAAGATGAAAAACCAGCTATTGTCTTAGGCCCCATGGTAGAAGACAGAGATGACTCATCCCCCCCCTTCTACACATCCCTGAACATACATGATAAAGTATTGCATAACTGCCTCATGGATTCAGGAGACTCCCATAACCTTATGCCCAAGGTAGTCATGGAATAATTGGGACTAGAGGTGACAAGAACTTATCATGATTTATATTCTTTTGATTCAAGGAGAGTGCAATGTTTAGGAGTCATCAAAGACCTGGTGGTTTCCCTGTTTCAGTTGCCTATGAAAAGTGTGGTCATGGATATTGTGGTAGTCGACGTTCCCCCCAAATTCAGTATGTTGTTGTCTAGATCGTGGATAAAAAATCTTGGAGGGACACTGCAGATAGATCTTACATATGCTACCATTCCGGTCTTCAGAGGGGAACAAAGGAGATTATATAGAGAAGCCCAGCTGGCCTATATTGTTAGTGATGAAGCAGACCCGACTAATCACCCCATCTTTGCACTTGACACCGACTTGGGGTCTAGCTTACTGCAGCTTACCGATGCCCCTGAAAGCTCTTTGCTAATCAGAAAACACCCCAGCCCTGATCACCCGATTTCCCCCCAAAGCTCCTCTATGTGGAAGATGTTTTTTGATGGAGCTTCTTCTAGTGAAGGAGCTGGCGCTGGAGTGGTTTTCATATCACCCTCTCAAGAATTCATATCCCTGTCATATAAGTTGGAATTCAAAGTCACTAACAACGTGGCAGAATATGAAGCTCTTGTTCTGGGTATGAGGGCCGCAAAGGAAATGGGAATTGAAGAGATAACAATATTCGGAGATGCTGAGTTGATTATTCAACAGATAAGGAATGCTTATCGTGCCCATAATTCCCGGCTCGGGAATTATCGAAATGAAGTATGGGACCTTATTGATAATTTCTTTTTGGCTTTTAACATTTCTTTCATCCCGAGGGGAGAAAATGTTTTGGTCGATTCCTTAGCTGTCTCAGCTAGTTTGCTCAAATTTCCTTTGCCGCCTATGATAAAAAATGATGTTGATATAAGATATAGGCCCTCCGTGCCGGACAATGTCAAGCATTGGAAGGTGTTCGAGGATGATTCTGAACTTGAAAGGTTTCTCCAATCAGTGGACGAATTTTCTACATTGCATATTGACCAAGATCCTGATTTAGAAGGTGACCCTCGTCCTGGGGAGTTTTTAAATAAAATCACTAATCATCAGATCATTCAGCTGCCCAGTAATCACATTCCGAGGGGACTTGTCCCTTTAGAAAGATTGTTCGACGGGAATGATGTGCCGGTAAAGGGCAGGGTCTCAAATGAAGATACCGAGACAACCGAATGCAACATTGGTTCACAGGAGAAGCCCAGGTTTGTCAAATTGTCAAGCAGTTTGAC
>ML783615.1:677829-692706 GCA_009831015.1 Picea engelmannii | reverse complement strand
TATATATATATATATATATATATATATATATATATATATATATATATATATATATATATATATATATATATATATATATATATATGAAGAGAGAGGGAGAGAGAGAGGTTTACTTTGCAGGTGCAGTGAAGAAAACACTTCACAATTGTTCTTGCATTGTAATTTTTCACAGAAAGTTTGGGTTGAGGTCAAGGAGATTTTGGGTATCCAGAAACTTTGCAAATGTAAATACACATATACATGTCTTAATATTTGGTTTACTCAGCAGGATCTAAAGTGCTTCAAGTCAATCCCATTTCTAGTTTTGTGGGGAATATTGATAGCTAGAAGCTCTATTTTTTTTTTAAAAGAAAAGATGATGCCCACTTTTCAAGTAGTTATCCAAGTTTATGCCTTACTTGCATACTATAATGTTATTCAAAAGGTTAAACCACAAAAAAATATATTAGAGATACAAGTAGATACAAATATCAACATGGACAAATATTTAGTGTGGGTAAATGTCCCAATCAAGCAATAAATAGAAGCTCTCAAGAGTGGACGACCTCTAATCGAAGCATGAAAATATGGGCCATGTGGCCTCAAGAGATAGGGAGATCTTCACCATGGGAACACATCAATAATGAAATCCCCAAATAAGAAAAAAAATCAAGAAAAATGTGTGGAATTCCTCCAATGAGTGGTCAAAATTGTGGTGAAATGTTTCCACAACAGATTTTAAAAGCACCATAATTATGCCAATTTTTGCCCGAATTTTTGTTTTGAACACATTTTTGAAATTTTGCAGCCATTCTACATCTAATCGCATTGATATGGGCACTCTATCAATAGATAAAATCTCCTAAAGAATGATGTCTCCACTCAATGAACCTGTGACATAGTATGTTTGTTTGTGGGATATTAAAGAATACCCCTAATTTCACTAGATATTGACAAATGTCTTCCCAAATCGTTTATTTTAACCCCCCCTCCCAATACAATTTTCCAATAAAAAAAATGTTATTTTTACTAGATATCCCTTATTTTTACCAAATACCCTTTTTATACCCCCCAATACCTATAAACCCCCTCGTACCCTACATACCCCCCCCAATACCTACAATATATTGACTCTATTTTCAATAATTAAAAAAACCCCTTTATGAATGAGCGTGATAAGATATTGGTCAATAAGGTGAAGCCCTCATGTCCTAAAGCTAGGCCACCCTCAAACTATGCAGTGAACCCTAGATCTAGGGTTTGGAAACTCCTTTATTTTCTCCAATGTGGGACGCCATCCTAAAATCAAGCAAGTGGATCCATGGTTCAAGGCTTCAACCTCTGGAATGATAATAATTCTCAATCATATCCATAAAAGGAAGGGACGGACCCTTTTTAATACAATAATATGCCTCAACACATGTGTAAAATAATCTCCAATATGGAACATGTGGACCAATAAAGCATGAGGAGATGTAAAGAGTAAGTCAAATGTAACATGAACTATGTTCCAAGTCACCAAGAAACCAACCAACTCATCAAGGAGAAGGATGACCTCATCAAAATATGTTTGAAGTGATGATGAATGTGTAAATTCCTCCAAATGTGGGCCCAAGAAGGGGAGTGCTCAAGATAACACCATGCTTCATGCTACAAGTAATCCATCCACATGTGAATATCATACAAAAGAGCTAGGGAATTGGAGAAAAGGAGCCCTAACCATTCTAATGTTCATCCATCCAAGTAACAAACCATGTAAGCAAGTGAGTGTATGACAAGTGATCCATGCCATGATGAAGCCAATGTAATGTCCACTTATCCCAAAAGTGCTAGGGAATTCCACCAAGGGATTCATGCATCCTCATATCTAATCATCTATCAAGGCGTGAAGACTAGAGAATCACATGATCAATCAAAATTATATATCTTTATGATAATCAAGTATACTGAGCAAAAAACATTAAAACCTTTGTCACATCATCATCTATGTCATCAATAATCCATGGTACCAAGTGAGCACCCTAACCATCCAAATCTCTTTGTGATGAAAATCACAAAGGTAGTGAAAAAATTCACTAGTATAAGCTTCATGCAAAATGAGGGGTAACAACAACCATGCAAATGATGATAGAATTTGGCATTGTTTTCTTGCTTTCATCCACTAGTAGTAAGGGAAAATTGATGCCCTTAGAGTGAGCTTATATATATGAAAATTTGAGAGACAAAGCAATGATTAGACAATATTCTTTTAGAATATATTATAGTAGCGAATGCAATTTTTACTCTTCCACCTTCTAGGTTTTGATCACTGCCTCCACTGCAAACAAGGAAATCAATGGAAACCTACCACCTATCACTCACTATGGTGCAATCAATCTATTGGGTAATATGTGATTTGGTATGATTATGCTTTATTCTATCTCTTTGAACCTATTGGATGTCATTGATTAAGTTGATTTGCAGTGTTATGATAGTTTATGTTGCATTTATTTTGAATCTTCTTCACCTAAGGCACACATTCACTTCACTTGTTTTCGTTAATATACTATTACATATTGTCTTTAAGATATAATATCAAAAACTCTTAATTTTATTTAAATTCATCCTCACTTTTGACTACTTATTAGCAGCTCAAGAGTGAGTATTTTATGTGCCAATCAAATTGGATTTTACACATGTCAGTTCATTTGATAACAACATACAACCCCCGTGGACACCCCCTAAGAATAGAAAAGCACCAGTATGAATGGAGAGGTATCTAGCAATGATAGGGCTGGATGGCCTATAATTATTAGGTAGGTATGTTGGTGAAAACTTGTGTGATAACAATACTACCATCATCTACTATTATGAAAAAATTGACAAGTCCCCCACATGTTTCTGTACTTCCTCGCTTGATCTCTTCATTTTGGGGCTTGCATTTTTTTCTAAACTTAGGATCATCATGACCCTCCATAGCCTCCTTCACTTGCACCCCATTTTCATTCTCGCCTAATTGTGACTTTTCTTGGATGAATATGGTGAAATATTCATGAGGATCCTTTGAATAATCAAGCAACTCCTCCTCAAGATCCATCATAATCAATCCAAAATCTTGTTTATTTTGCATTGATCACACCTCCGTTCACATGAACACCTACTAGTATATTTTTGAGCTTGTTTAGATACTTCCAAGGAGAATATTATTCGTCATGCTTGATTTCTATAGGAGGTTTAGGGGAATGAGAAATAACAACTTGAGAAAACATAAATGCTTCAAAAACATTGAAGAAAGTAGCTTACTAAAGAAATTGTTTCCCACAATCATCCTCTCGTTGGAAATGCACCAAAGCATGCTACCAATGCTCCAAATCTTACTCCCAATTCTTCAAAGAACAACTAATATTCTTGTTGGTGTTGTCGGAAACTATCTCTATGAAGAATGTGTGAGGAATGTGAAAGGAAGAGGTTTCTTATAGGAAAAGAGAGGGGTTGTTAGCGTTTCTAACTTTCTAGAAAGTTATCCTTTTTTTACGTATCAATGTAGAAACTAATTAAATAGTATTATAAATTAATCATGTGGGAAAATTATTAATTAATTAGGAAATTTAATTGTTTTTTAGTCTTCCTATAGTTCCCACAATTGGTGTGGGGGCATGGAACAATAAATAAAAACATCAGAACATGCTCGTATATCTTGAAATGCAATTGAAATGTGTTTCCATATCGTGAAACATGTTTCCCTAGGTGGTAAAACCTAGAAACATTATGGACCCATATGGTACACATTTCATACCCATACCCATGTTTCTAGGATTGACACCTAATGGACAATGTTTCCTACAACTTAGATTTTGAATAATTCCTCCAAAATTCCTCTATTTCCTTCCCCCCCCCTTCCTTTAGAGGAGTGAATAACCATATTCATATCCCCTTCTATAATGAGACATGGAGAGGTAAAACCCACAATGTTAGAAAGTGCATTCCAATATTCTTTTCTTAGTTATATTTAATCATACATATTGAGGAAATCGATATGTTTATTCAATTTGAAAGAGTGGATGTACATTAGGAGAGCACAGTCTGATTCTAGCCAATGGAAATACTCCCTTATTTCCCTTAAGTTGATAGCATAGAAGTTCCATCTCTATATTATGTTATACAAAAAGGTTTTTTAATCCGCTTCCTTCTAATTGATCCTTTTGTGTTTTAAAATGCTTATTGGCTTCTCTATATACAACTACATCAATTATCCTTTATTGAATGGCCCTTCTAAAATTCTTTGTTATTTCTAGTGTCCCATGTGTTGTTGTTTTTTCTAGCTAGCCTTATCGAGTCTTTCTCTCTTCTTTCCCTTTTTTTCAACTGATCTAAAGCATGATCTCATTTTCTAAATTGATCATGATAAGTGCAACACATATTTCTAACTTATTCATGTGACCCCTATGCTACCACATAGTCATGAAATACAATGTATAGGTTTGGCCAAAATTCATAACTATCAAGTCCTTTGGTTGTTGTCTTTGTTTCTTTTCTTCATTGGATGTTTCCTTGTATTTTGATGTTGCTTTCTATCCTGGAAGCATCAAAGGTAGTACATTGGGGAATTTTTTTTCCTGTACCCTCAATTTTTTTCCATTATTCTTTCTAATCACTTTGTTTATTACAAACAATTGTTATTATATCCAACTCTTCCTTTGGATGGACTTGATTTGATCCTTGCACTATTTCATAAGACATCTCCTGTGGAAATTTTGCTCAAAACTACTACCATTGATTTGATGCTAAGATGTTCATAAATTTTATGTTATTGGCTCAAGTCGAAAGTCTAGTTTCTCTATCTAAACTCTTGAAAAAGAAAAATTCTTCTATGGTGAGTTTTCTCAGAACTTGGAGCTGCAAATTTGATGCTAAATGTCGATAATGTTTTCATTTTTTAGTCAAGTGGGGAATCTAATTGTTCCATCTAACCCTTATGCTTCTACAAAACTCAAAACATTGTTAGAGATATCTCATGTCACTTTCAGAGGTCCCCTTGTAGTCTTTAGATCCTTTCTCTTTGTTTCTTGTCATAGGCTTCTTTTGGTTGTGCATCATTACAATATGTAGTCTGATTGTCATTGTGCCTTGAGCCTTTTAATCAAATAGCCTTTATCGATCACCCATTTTTCACCTCACATATTCTTCTATACAACTACTTTTACAAGTAATGTTCAATGACTCTTCTAGTATCAAGGTTTGGTGATGACCACTTTCCATAGCTAAATTTGTGACCTCGGGTTACCTTCCATTCTGAATTTGACTACAATTTCTTGTTTCACACCTTTGATGTATCTTCCAAGGTTTTTTAATGGTCAAAGGTTACTCCAAAATTTCTTTAACCTAGCTAGGAAAGCACTAGATCTCCTATCCCCTTTGCAATGCTTCATGGACATATGGATGGCTCAATTTTAGTGGATCCTTGACCTATGTATGAGTGATAGCATAACACCCTTACCAAGGAGGTTGTTATCCTAATTGAAATCATGAATAATCCATTGGGTGCACACAATGTAGGTAGTTGGTTTCTTGATTAGGAATGGAACCTACTTAGGAGGAGAACTAGGAACTTGGAGGATGGAACTTCTCCCTAAGAGCATGTGGGACCATGTGACACACACCTTGGATTTTGGACACTTTACTTGAGGATGCTTGGGTGGAGGAACATACTTCATGGAGCTCGATTGTGGACCTAGAGCATGTTTAGGAGAAGCATTGGAGCATAGTAACCATATTATCACACATGTTGAGGAGCATTGGGCATAGGAGGTCACGTGGTGCACAAATAGAGGAGGAACACCTTGCATGAGGATACTTGCATAGTGAACCACCATGGAAGAGGGAAAATTGGGATAATAGCTAGTTTTAGAGCACACCATCTTGTAGGAGGGGAATTGAGCTCAAGGAGGATCATGCTTGGAAGGAACACCATCTTGAAGTTTTGTAAAGCCCTAGTATGACACTTTTAATCATGGTATTGTATAACACTCCTTCTAGGTTTGTCTTGTTGGTTACTTGTATGGAATTAAGTCCATGTTTATGTTGGCCTCCCTCACCTAGTTTCACCTAGTTTATATAAAGGGAGGAGATAAAAAATTTTATATATCACTATCATTGTACTCTTTATTCTATCGTTGAAATTTTCTTAGAGAAGTCTTATAGGGAGAAAGAATTAGGGTTTGTGACATAAACCCTAGGAGAAGACATGAAGAAGAGAAAGAGTGTTTGGGTGTTCTTGGAGAGATAACTCTTGTGAGATGATATAGGAACTTAGGGTTTGAGCTATGCAAGAAAACCCTAAGGGAGAATATAGCGCTAGTAGATTCAATGGTTTGTCTTATTTTAACCATGGATTTTTTTGTAAAAGGAGGTGGCACTAGGGTTCCAACCCTAGAGAAGACATGACAAAAGAGCTAATTCCTTGGATGACATTGTAGCCTTGCTCTTGCATGATGCATGTAGGCTAGGGAAATGTCATGGATAACCTACCTTTTTTAGTCTTAAGCATGGTGTGATACCTTGGAAGGAGGCTTGTTTATTGTAAACTTGATGTTATATTAGGTCTTGGTTCTTATTTTGATGCAAGAGTTGACAACCTAGGGTTTGAGGACTCAAACCCTAGGATGAACATGTAGACTTTGAGGATAGAACTACGATCATCTTGTAGCAATGTACTTGTGTGATGAAAGTTTTCTAGGGTTTGTAAACCCTAAGGAAGACAAGAGTGTTAGTGTGGAGAGATTTTGTGAGACAAGCTTGGTAGAAGGCTAAGGAGAAATTTCCATTGTGTATTATAGATTGTCGAGGATCTTTGATGGAGTGACTAGCCTTGGTTGGGATTGATTCCTAGCTAAGAGTTGGTGGTTAAGTTTTTTTTATGGTTTTCCTAGCTAGGGATTGAAGAGATTGACTTGTACCAACTTGTGAAATGTGGTTGGTATGTCCAAATTTTGTGTACTTTCATATTTGAAAATCAACTTATATTATCTTCATGATTGGATAGATTCTAGCATTGTTTATGCAAACTATTTTGACATAACATTGAGCTGAATTTGTTAAGTGATTTAACATGTATATAGAAGATAAAGGAGAAGATTTAATGTTGTTATAATATGCGGTAAAGGAGAAATTTCATATTTCTTATATGCTTGGAAAAGTGTGCTCTTATACCTATAGCTTTGTGGTATTTAAGTACACTTGTTCAATATTTATTTTCTTGAACTTCCTAGTAAATTGGGTTGGAAAAAAGTGAAATATTTATTCTTGTAATTAATGAGATTTATTCCTAAGGTTGAATGTTCATAGAAAACATATCCGGGAAACCTCAAGGTTGAGGCGAAAGTTTTGAATTTGCAATCAAAGTTAGATCTGGAAATTTCTATAGTATCTAACAACATTCAAGTTCTCTTTTACATTGGAGGGGCTTCCCATCGGGCTAATGGCTTTCTCTTACCACCTTTCACATGTATATTCAAAATGTCTCCAGAAATGTGTCACATGCATCTTATCTATTAGGCATTTTGCAAGCTACACATTGGCATATAGCATTTGAATCCATGAGTGACAATACCCATTGTGTCTTGGCCAACTGCATCGACATCTTAATAAGGTCCTCCATGTGAATAACACAGACATTAATGTAAATAGCATGAATAATAAAATAATAATATGTGTTATTGTATGTGTTGTCTATCTCGATTCCTCAATAGTGGAATTGCTAGGTGAATATCAAAATCTTCGACAAATGAAGTATTCGCCAATATTGTGTAGACTTGATGCTACAAATATCAGGGAACTTGGTTGTGCTCTCTAACAACGACACAAAAAATGTTATCACTTGAAATTGTCCCTGGGAATACAATACTAGTTGGTTGTACATATGTGATTTTCTCTCTCATGAGACATGAATTTGCTATCTCATTTTTATATTGAATAATGACCCCTCTCTCTCTCTCTCTGTGCAACTCAACATTTTTTTTGTGCATAATTTCATACCATATTCCATATTTACTAAATTCCATTTCGAGATGTCATGAAAATTATAAAATAAGATTAAGAGTGAAGCTATATGATTGACACCTTGAATTAAAACTCGAAGTCACTTTAACTATTTGGTATTTTATTCTAGAGGAGTCTTTATTTATTTTTTAATCAATGTTAGATGATTTTTCGTTTATTTTTTCAAAGTTAAATCCATGACCATGAAAAACATTGAAAGGGCATATCTTATATTTTGCATTGAGGTTGAGCATCGTGAGCACTGATTTTTTTTCCAGGTTACATTACCTGAGGAAAACGCTCAAGTACTTGCTCTCATTTCAAGGATGGTACCCAAGGTAAACCCTTGAATCTTTAGGGCACAAGGCTAGTCAACAACAATGCTTGAATCCATTACAACAATATACTCGTTATGAGTTCAACATGTCACTTGCAGGAAGTTAACTTAGGTCAAGAGAATAACAATTATTCCTCCCAACCACTTGGGCTAAACAAAATTGACATCGTGAGAAACTACTGCATGCCAAGGAGGTTAATTACCATAACTTTGAGAGATAGAAACATTTTTTTCATGTAAGGCAAGAAGGAGAAGAATAAAATGATAACCATTATAGAATTTGTTAGTCCCTAAAGTTGCACTTGACTGTGAGAGGGCAAGCTAGGGCATCATCAGGTTATTGCAATAGTATTTTAAGGGTTTCATGAATTTTTTTTTTTAGGATGGTTGAAAGCTAGTTCAAGGGTTCAAGGTAAACATAGAAATCAAAATAAATCCAAAAGATATCCCATTGATTTAGTAAAATAAAGTCACATTAATAGATCAAACAAATAAGGAAAATAAAGAAAGGAAATATGAGAGCATTCAATTTGTCAACCCCATAAAGATTTCTTATTTCAAAATATAATTTAGAAACAAGAACATGTACTTGAAGGCAAATATTGATAATAGATAATAACAATAAAGTGTTCATTGTGTTACTTAAGATCAAGAAATCAATGCATTGCAACAGAAAAATGACTTCAAGTAAGAAAAGAAATAGAATATGAAATGAAAGAAAATCTGACCATCAACATGGCTTTTCCATTTAGTATCAATGTGGAATAAAAATTATCTTACAATGAAATTCAAAATAGGTCCCTGAAATCCCAACTTGTCGACCTTCATACAATCTTCCTTTATGTCTATTTAAAGTACATAGAGTATTACTACAAATCGTATTTTCTAGTATTCAGTGTGTAATAGGATCTTGTCAATGCCTATCTTCTAGGAGAATCATCTCAAACAAGCACTTATAATGCCAATATAGTAGAAAGCTCAACAACTTAACCCAAAATATCTTTTACAGCAAATTGGCAAATCCCACAAAATTTGGAATCATATCTTACCGAGTTGTTCTATTCGAAATATCAAAATTTCATTTGATCAAAATATAGAAATTGAATTGTTCATCTTTTATTCCCTGAGTAATAGTATCAAAACATTCAAAACTGCAGGAAAGAACTTCATAATTATCATGGTATAATGACTGCATTAGCTTTGGTGTCCCTTTGCTTCAGTTTGGTTGTTAGCACAATATTATGCCAATATAACCTAAAATTGGATTCTTGCAACTCCTTAAGCAGTGTTTTTTGTTCTTTTCTTTTCTTTTTGAAATCCTGTATCTTCTCTTGTTGTCTGGCATTCCATTGCTCCACTAGAGATTTCTCTTTCTTTAATTGTTTTACCATACCCTGTAGCTCCTTAATCTTGTCTTTCTCATTTCTAACTTTAACTTTAAACTCTGGATATTCCTCTACAGGTGCAGGTAGATTCAGGTCTATAGCAGCTTGAGGTTTTCTTAATTTGATCTTATATCTTGAAGATAATACAGAGCTATGATCTTCATCTTCAGTGCTATCAGAATCCCTAGTATCTAGAAGGTCTGGAATCTGATCTGGTTCTGCAAAAGGATCATCTTTGTCATCAGAAACTACACCTGTACCCCGAAACACAGATTCAAATTTTGATGTTGATCTAGTGGTTTCGCTTGTCACAGGTCTCCTGGAGTATTGAGCAACATGTTTTCCCTTTTCTTGTCACTTCCTCAAGTTTTCAGATTCTTTCTTCATCCTGTGCAAAGAATGTGTCTATGCATGTTTCTTGATGCCTGTCTTGGAATCTTATGAATTATCCTATATAATTATAAGATTCTCCTTTTTAATGGATGGATCAAACATGGCCTTTGAATTTAATCTAAATTTATTGACAGATCTAGTGGATTTTCTCCTAGGGCACTTAGGCACAAGTGTTGGATTTTTGCTCTGTTTTTTTTCCTTTTGCACTCTTCTTACTTGTAGATTTTTGTTTATGCTTGACTAGGGACTGAACTAGGTTCATAGTATAATCCTCATCCTCATCAATTTCCATATTTATCTCTGGATTAAGAAATATGTCAATGTCTTCATCTGGTTTAGATTTCTTACCTCAAATAGTGGTAGCTTACTCATGATATTTACCTAAAGGAAAATCCCCAATGTTTGTTGAGTTTGCAACTTCCTCTTGCTATCCCAAGTTACCCTAGTTGTAGGTGATTCTTCATTAATTAGGAATTCAGTGGCTTTACCAGTCTATTTTTGTTGGGTTGATTTCTTCCTTTTGGCATTTTTGGATTTAGTTGATTGTAAATCATTTCTTAAACACTGGATTAGACAATCCCAAGGTCTCTAGACTTTGTTTAAAGAGGATATTACTAGTGTCTTAATTAAACCCTCGTAAAAGAGACTGCCTTTAGCTGTAGAAGGATGAGACTACACCCTCTTGGACATTTTAGATAAACTCTTAAGTAGGAAGTAGGGTAAATTAAGAGGATAATCACCATTAATGTGAATTAACAGTTTGATATGGTAAAGTTAAACCAATGAAAACCTTCCCTCACACGTAATATACATGTCGATGATCAGCAAAGAGGTATGTCATTCCTTCTTTACCCAGCTATGTGGTATTCCCTTTTTCCAGTTAGGGGTTTGTTTCTATGGGATTAAAAATTGATTCACAAATTCCATAACCACATTCTCCTTCTGCCACCACCTTTTCCTGCCAAATGGCAATCTACAAGCTTTAGCAATTGAATGTTTGGTCACCAACATCAGTAATTTTCCAACTATAGCTTCAAATCCATCAAAATTCTGTGTGAAAACCATTGAAATTTGTTCATTGTGCCCCTGGAAGGTTGTGAAAAAGTCAAACCAACCCACATCTGTAAACCTCTATTCCATTTGACGATATGCTTCAAGTAATTTTGTACCCTTAGGTTCTAGTCCGATAATCTGGACGATCTTCTTTGGTGCCATGTTGCTGATATGGTCCTGTAAACAAATATGCAAGGATTGATGATTTGAATTCTCATTTCCCGTGGGCTGTTAAGAACTAAGAATCACTTCTTCCTTCAAATTGATCTTTGCACAAAATAGCCAACACACTAAAATAAAAGGCCATGGTTATGTTTATGATATTCAAACATGTTTGATTTGATGCAGGTATGGCAAGTACAACTCAATCCCTCATATGTAGTTGTTATAATTGCAAGATAAACCCGATAAAAGATCATGGAGAGGCATGCAGATCCTCTAATCACTATTTGAGAAATTATGACACGATCAGGGCAGGCTGGTGCATGTAAAAATATGATTATTCCTAGTGCTGCAGGAATAACTCTATTCCTGTAGCGCCATTTCTGACTGGGCAAAAATTTTGAAAATTCAAAAATGAATAGACAAGTGATGTGAAAAAATTTATCATATCAAATTCAAAACCTTTAAAAACTTCAAAAATCATTTAAAAGTGCAATAAAAATGGAAAAAATGACCATTTAAACCAAGAGGTAAAAATCAAGTTTAGGCAACAAAGCATAAGCAGAGAGGATCAAGGATTAGGGATACTCACTTAAACAAAAACAAAGTTAGAGACTAAAGATGGATCCTTCTGGGGGTAAAGTTTCATGAGGAAACTTTAAGATCTATAGACCAATGCCTCTATATCCTTTTGATTCTCCAATTTCCATGTTCTGTCACCCTTTCTTTAAAACACAAATTGTAATGAAACAATTCCATTGGGTATATGAAGTCTTTATTTTAGTTCAAAAGAAAACCTACTATACAGACTGAAACTTTCTGATAAATCTTAAAGAAAGTAATGCCTCGGGAATCTCCCATTTAATGGGCCTCCAAAAATCTCAGTGTCATCCAAATTATGTAAGAGAAAAATATTGTTATTCATGACCTCGACTATTTTGAAAGGACCATACCATAAGTTATCAAAATTGCCATGTTTAGCTTTGTCCTCTCTTCTAACATCCCATCTCAATACAAGATATCCCTCTTTGAAAATATCTTTCTTGGTTCCCTTATCAAACATGGCTTTGAATTTTCTTTGATGAACAACAACTTTCTTATCCATATTTTCTCTAGCCTGTTGAACCTCTATCATCTGAAAAACTCTCCTTTGAATATCATTGGGTTCTTCTAGCTCCTCTTATAGAAATTTAAGAATAGGTAAACCCAATTGAGTTGGAAAAATAGCCTCTGTTCCATACACTATTTGGAATGGGGAAGTTCCAATAGATTTCTTATTGCTGATCCGATCAGTCCATAGGGAAAATTTTAACTTGGAATCCCATGACCTTTTTTTTTCTACAAGTAGTTTTTTGATAATCCTTATGAGGCTTTTATTGGACGATTCTGCTAACCCATTTCCTTGGGGATAGTAAGGAGTGTATTGGACCAATTTGATATTATACTTGTTTCAAAAATCAATCATGGAGTTTGATTTGAAATCTTGAGCATTGTCAGTAACTAGCTTCTTAGGACAACCAAATCTAGAAAAAATATGCCCTTCAAGAAATTCCATGATTACCTTGTCTGTTGCATTTTAAGTTGGAATTGATTCAATCCACTTAGTAAATTAATATGTGGTTGTAATTATCCACTTATGTTGTTCAGAAGATGAAGTATTGATTTCTCGAATGAAGTCTAAGCCCCACTGTTGAAATGGTCCATGAAAAATAATGGGTTTTAAAGGCAGAGACATAAGTTTCTGCTTTCCTGCAAACTTTTGACATGGTTCACATGCCCTGACCTGAGAAAATATGTCTAGAAATAGTATTGGCCAATAATATCCTGCTCTTAGAATCTTGAAAGTAGTAGCCTTTCAATGATGATGACCTCCATAAACACCATGATGTAAATCACAAAAAAATTGTTTTGCCTCTTCTTCATTAACGCACCTCAAAAAAATCCCATTAGGATCTTTCCAAAACAAAATTTGATCAATAATGCAATATTTCACTGATTTCAATTTAAGTGATCTGAACTTTCATTTATCCAATTCAGGAGGAGACTGAAGATTTAGCAGAAAAAATACAATATCTTTGTACCATGGTGAAGAAGAGTATTTTTTGTTTACCTGTGAACCAGTTTTCTCAATCTGAAATGAAGAATTATGTGATTTTCTTGAGAAATGATACAACCCAATTGCTTTGCAATTTGACTCTATCATTAATTTGGTAAGCCCTTGTCCTTTTATTAACTGAGTGGGCTTTATAGTCATGTTGTATTCCAGAATTTTCGTTATCCATTTTCCTCTCTTCCCTTCACAATCAGGTTGAACCAAAATTTCTTTAACTACACTATTTGGAACATATGCAGTAATCTCAGATTGTAGAACATATACCCCAAAAGATTTTAAGCCCTTCACCAGATTATATGCTTGTTTTTCCATAATATCATATTTCAATTCAGAGTCTTTGAGAGTTTTGCTGAAAAAAGAGATAGGTTTCTCATACCCCTAATCATTTCTTTGTAAAAGAACATCAACTATAGTGTCTTCATAAGCAAATGAAAAAAGCATGAATTCCTTAGAGTAATTAGGGCTTATGAGAACAAGGTCCTAAACAAGAGCCTGCCTAATATTCTCAAATGATTCTTTAGCTTCAGGTATCCACTTGATTTTTGCATCCTTTTTCAACATCTCAGTAATGTACTTGATGATCTCTGCAAAATTTGGTATAAATCTCCTTAAAAAATTAATTTTACCTATGAAGGATTGGATAGACTTCTTATTTCTTGGAATGTCTATCTGCTGAATAGATTTTACTCTTTCAAGATCTATCTTGATTCCTTTTGGTGAAACAATATGTCCTAAAAGTTTTCCTTCCTCCATGGAAAAATGAGATTTTTTAGGGTTTAATGATATACCATACCTCCTGCATTTTTCGAACGTCTGCTTCAAATGCTACAAGTGTTCTTCATCAGAAGTTGAAAATATAGTGATGTCATCAAGATAAATAACTGTAAACCTGTCTTTCTCACCAATAAATGCAATATCCATAACCCTCTGAAAGGTTGCTCCTGCATTCATCAATCCAAAAGGCATCTTTTCATACATGAAAGTGCCCCAGGGAGTGGTAAAAGTTGTTTTCTTCTTATCTTCTTCCATTATTGATATCTGATTATACCCTGAATAGACATCAAGCATAGAAATCATTTTTTCCCATACTACTCTTTGTAAAATATGATCCACTTTTGGTAATGGATAATTGTCTTTTAAAGAACACCTGTTCAAATTCCTGAAGTCCACACAAAGCCTTATCTCTCCATTATTTTTTCTGACAGGTACTAAATTAGCTACCCACTCTGAGTATTAGATCTGAACTGATATCACAGTCTATCACATCAGTCTCTTCTATCTGAATAACAACTTTTATGGAAACATCATTGTGGTCAAATAATATCTCAAGTGGAACCAAACCTTTAGGCAGATGATTTGTTTTCAATTCAATGATTTTGTGCCCAGCAACACTGTCTTGAAGAACATTTGCAGCATGTACCTCCATATCATCGTTTTCA
>ML783615.1:636093-677779 GCA_009831015.1 Picea engelmannii | reverse complement strand
GTTTTCAATTCAATGATTTTGTGCCCAGCAACACTGTCTTGAAGAACATTTGCAGCATGTACCTCCATATCATCGTTTTCATTATCCTGATCTATTGAAATATTGGAAAACTCATCAATGGTTTTTAAGAATCTTTGAATCTCTTGCTCATATTTAAAAAATTACCAATTTTTTATGTTATCTGGTATTGAGGGTCTGTGTCTAACCTCGATCTCAAATTTTAAGTTAGGAAAAATTGGAGTCTTGAATTTATTGGTTGCAAGTGCTAAAGAGTCATCCTACTGATTCAAATTCCTGTGCACAAAAGTGATGTTGAATTCCAAGAATAAATTATCCACATAATCCCACACCTCATTCCTATATTTCTTTAGCCTTTGTTGTTTGGTCTGATAATTTTTTTTTATTTGATGGATAATAAGTTCTGAATATCCAAAAAAAAAAAGTTTATCTATACCCGTATCTTTAGCAACTTTCAATCCTAACAACAAAGCTTCATATTCATTGATGTTGTTGGTTGTATCAAATTATAATTTATATGACATAATAATGACTTCTTTGGTAGGGGAAATGAAAACAATCCCAACCCCAGAACCTTCTTTTGAGCAAGCCCCATCAAAATACATTTTCCAAACAAAATTTTCTGCACAGTCTTCAACTGTAGGTGTTGTTAATATTATGGTAGCTTCGGGAGGTATGAACCTCTATTGTGACTTATGACGAGACTAGAATCCTCCGGAAGGAAGAAAAGAATTGAAGGAAACCCTAGACAAGTTGTCGGCTGGACAAATACATTTAATATGAATTTATTGATACCCAGAAGGAGAATTCGGCCCCAGTTAAACTGCCCAGATTACTATAAATACAGGGTGCCAGCTTTCATTATTCATCATCTCAACAATTGCAGTGAGAGCTAAATCTACGTAGGCAGTTGCAAGCAACAACAGTTTGGTGCGCAAGTTTCTGGGAGAGATGGAAAGTGGTGTGCTAGCTTCTGGGTGGGATCATCTGTTCAACTTAGTTTCTATTTCTTGCTTGGTGCATTAGCCTCTCTTGGCTATTGGATTGCTACCAGAATTCTCTTCTCAGTCAAGGTCAAGGTGCTCGGAGGGTGGCTTCGGCCAATGGTTGGGTGACGAGGGTATCGTTAATGGTAAAATGAGCACAATCTTCTATATTCTAACAGATTATGGGCCCACAACCCTTTAGTCAGCCTAAAACACTGGAAGGAAACATAGTTGCTAGATATTGAGCTCATTGAGGAACTGCCGCTAGGATTACTAGAAGGAGTAGCTTTCAAAGCACTGCAGCTAGGGTTACTGGCAGAAGCAGTTACAGAAACCCTAATTCTCATATCCGATACCTTGCGATGGAGCATCTCACTCAAGGAGAATATATTCAGATGTGCCCTAACTCAGCACACCTATTGACTCTCTTAGAAGACAGAAATGATGAAGTTGAAGTTTTGGATCAAGGCATGACTAGTTACCAGTCAACCGAAGACATGTGTGAAACAATCAGTCTCTTACACTACTCAGCACTTACTAGGACAATTGAAGACGATATGTGGAAAATCGACAGTGGAGCTTCCAGGAACATGACGGGAGATCAAGCTAGACTCTCAAATCTAAATGAGAGAAAGACATCATACAAAGTGGAGCTTGGAGACAAAAGCACCTACCCCGTCGAAGGATTTGGACAAGCCTCCGTCAAGTTGGAATCAGGTAATCATGTTCACTTAAGCAATGTTTTATATGTATCTAGTTTAGAAAAGAATCTTGTATCAATATCATGTTTAGAAGACAAAGGAAACATAATAGCCTTCATGGATGGAAAAGTGTTATCATGGCATAAAGATTCCAGCATAGAAGATGCTAGGGTTATTGGAAGACATGAAGGAAATCTGTATAGACTAATAGAACGAAATGAAGAAGCTCTAGTACATGACGAAGTCAACCCTATTAATATTTGGCATAGAAGGTATGCTCATATCAATTATCAAGCAGATGGTTGAAGGAATACCAGAATTGAAATCTACACACGAAGGAATTTGCAAGGGATGTGCCCTTGGGAAGAATATCAAGAAACCATTCCCAAGAAACAACAACAGATCTAAGAAAACCCTAGATCTAATACACTCAGATGTTTTCGGTCCAATGCCAGTCAGATATTTAGGAGGATCTCTCTATTGTGTAACCTTCATAGATGACTATTCAAGAAAGACGTGGTTGTACCTACTGAAGTCAAAAGATGAAGTATTCAGCAATTTCCAAGAATTCAAGGCAGAAATAGAAAACCTTACGAACAAGAATATCAAGACATTAAGAACATATAATGGAGGAGAATACACCTCGAAGGAGTTTGTTTCATTCTGCAAATCAGCAGGGATTAGGAGGGAGTTGATTGTTGCTCACAATCCTCAACAAAACGGTGTAGCAGATAGAAAGAACAGATCTATTGAAGAAACAGTAAAAGCCTTATTGAATGATCAAGATCTATCCATGTTTCTATGGGGAGAAGCAACAATGACGACAATATATGTATAGAACATAATCCCTCATCGTATACTGAAGGACATGATGCCAGAAGAAGCATTCTCGTGTAAGAAACCTAATGTAGAAAACTTAAGAATATTTGGATGTCAAGTTTACTCTCATATTCCCAAAGATAAAAGAAATAAACTAGAACCCTCAAGAAAGAAGGGGATATTGGTGGGATATAGTGATTCATCCAAAGCCTACATAATATATATTATAGAACAACACAAGATAGAAGTAAGCAGAGACGTAACATTCAATGAAAGGATGGCCTTCAAAAAATCTATTGAAGAAACTATAGAAGAAGAAGAAATTGAAGAACCAAATGAAGAAAACACAGAAAGCGAAAATAACGAAAAAGATCAACCTGATCATCCTATGGAGCCATGTGAGAACATTGATCTAGATAATATACCAAAGAACAAGAAACAGCCAGCTTGGCTTGAAGCCACATTACAAGACGTAGAAAGAATCAAGGTTCCTGAAGGAACATCTAAGAAGAGTAAAAGACCGAAAATATTCTCAAGCTATGCAACATACATGACAAAGCTTCTAGATGAAGAACATACTACATTTGAAGAAGCAGCTAAAAAGGAACAATGGAAAGAAGCTATGGATGAAGAACACCAGTCCATTATGAAAAATGAAGTATGGGAAATCATACCCAGACCTAAAGAGAAATTAGTGGTAACCTCAAAATGGGTATACAAGATCAAACATGAAACAGACGGAAGCGTGGATAAATATAAGGCAAGATTCATGGCCAGAGGGTTCTCCCAGAAGGAGGGAGAAGACTATGATGAAACCTTTGCTCTGGTGCCAAAGTATACCTCCATTAGAGTTATCATATCTCTTGTCGCTTCCATGGGATGGAATCTACACCAAATGGATGTAAAGACAACCTTTGTCAATGGAGCTATTGAAGAAGAAGTATATATTGAACAACCTCAAGGATTCGAGGTACATTCCAGAGACACTCACGTTTGCAGATTGAAGAAATATCTATATGGACTCAAGCAAGCTCCAAGGGCTTGGTACGCCAGAATGGACAACTATCTAACAAGACTTGGTTTCTCCAAGAGTCATGTAGATCCAAACCTTTATTACAAAGTCGTGGACAACACACCTGTGATTCTAATATTATATGTTGATGATCTATTCATAACAGGTGAAGAATCTCTAATCATCTAGTGCAAGAAGTATTTAGCCTCTGAATTTGATATGAAAGATCTAGGTCTCATGCACTATTACTTGGGACTAGAAGTATGGCAGAAGCATGGTGAAGTATTCCTTGGACAAGGAAAGTACACAATAAAGATCCTTCAGAAGTTTGGAATGATGGACTGTAAATCCATGGACACTCCTATGAATGCGGATATAAGAAAAGTGAAAGTCCCAGATTCCGATCCAGTAGATCCATCTCTATATCGACAGCTAATTGGATCATTGATGTATTTGGTAAATACTCGACTAGATATTTACTTTGACGTAAATACATTAAGTCAGTTCCTGGTGGAACCTAGACAAGAGCATTGGATAGCTGCAAAGCATTTCCTAAGATATATTCGTGGGACAATAAACTATGGCTTGAGATATACCGCATCCAGTGATATCCAACTTCATGGATTCACAGATTTTGATTGGGCAGGAAGTGCAGAAGACAGAAAGAGTACTTCAGGTATGTGTTTCAGCTTGGGCTCCGCTATGATATCTTGGGGTAGCAGGAAACAGAAGTCTGTCGCACTCAGTACAACAGAAGCAGAGTATATGGAAGCTTGTGAAGCATGCACAGAAGTAGTATGGCTAAGGAAATTAATCTCCGATTTATTTGATCAGACTCCAGAATCAACCATAATATATTGTGATAATCAGAGTTGCATAAGATTATTTGAACATCCAGTGTTTCATGAAAGGTCGAAGCACATTGGGATCAAATACTACTTTATTAGAGATAAAGTCCAAGAAGGAGAGGTAAAGCTCGAGAATATCCCCACTGATGAGCAGACAACAGATATCCTGACAAAACCTCTATCCAGAATCAAGTTTGCATATTTCTGAGAGAACATGGGGATCGTGGAAATAACTCCCTTAGCCGAAAGAGAAGATTCTCCAAGCTAGAAAAGGTACGGGAAAATATTCTTGAAAAACATTTATTTTTGTGATTTAAATAACTCTCCAGTTAGGAGGGAGCACTGAAAACATTACTTATCTTTATAATTGAAAATTAGTCCAGATTGGATAGATGCTTTCATGTTCATAAAGTGGATTGAGATTTCTGACGGACAGTGACTTCCCATTGTAGTTAACATGGGAGGCAAACTGATTGTTGATGTATCATAGACAGTGACTTCCCATTGTGTTTAACATGGGGAGTGGTCTAGGATAGTCATTCTTCTTGGCAGCCACTCTGAGTAGTGGTCAAGTAGAATGGTCTGCCTCGCCAGGCAGTCATTCTTTCGAAGTTCACAGTTGTGAGCAGTTTCAAAGAATGGTCCGTGGAGGTTGATGTAGGACAAACATTCCTTGAGGGTTATACATTCTCTCTAGGTTACACTTTGTTTAGTGTCGGAGGAATGGCCCAGGGTGGGGAATGGTCCGGACAGTTATTCCTCGAGGGTTATACATTCTCTCTAGGTTACACTTTGTTTAGTGTCAGAGGAATGGCCCAGGGTGGGGAATAGTCCAGGCTCAGCAATTAAGGACAGTCATTCCTTAGGGAAGACTCATTCTCTCTAGGTTACACTTTGTTTAGTGTCAGAGGAATGGCCCAGGGTAAGGAATGGTCCAAACATTTCTTAGGGTTTATACATTCTATCCAGGGTGCACTTTAATTAGTGTAGGAAGAATGGCTCAGGGTGAGAAATGGTCCAGGCTCAGAAATCATAAATAATCCCTCTTGTTTGAGAAGAATGGGGCAGATAGCCCATTGTTGATATTCTATAATAATGGCAAACATTCTTTCAGATCTCACAGACGTGAGTGAAACATTGGCCCAGATGATTCAGTTTTTATCATAACATTGTTTCTATGCAGGTTGCTATCAGATGTTTGTTATGAAGAATATATGATAGTAGATATGATACTGTGGTGGATTTGTTCCACTATTTGTGATTATGTTTCATAGTTTGAGTAGTTGCGTACTACCTGAATAGACACAGGTGTGTTCTATTAATTGATATTGTACCAGTTGTCATAGGATATTATCCAATTGGATAATAATGACAAATGCTCGTAGTGCTACCAATTGAATGGTTTGTTGTGCTCAAGACCAGACCTCCCTAGCTAGGAGGGAGTGTTAATATTATGGTATCTTCAGGAGGTATGAACCTCTATTGTGACTTATGACGAAACTAGAATCCTTCGGAAGGAAGCAAAGAATTGAAGGAAACCCTAGACAAGTTGTCAACTGGACAAATACATTTAATATGAATTTATTGATACCCAGAAGGAGAAGTCAGCCCCAGTTAAACTGCCCAGATTACTATAAATACAGGGTGCCAGTTTTCATTATTCATCATCTCAACAGTTGCAGTGAGAGCTAAATCTACGCAGGAAGTTGCAGGCAATAGCAATTTGGAGCGCAAGTTTCTGGGAGAGCTGGAAAGTGGTGCGCTAGCTTCAGGGTGGGATCATTTGTTCAGCTTAGTTTTTGTTTCTTGCTTGGTGCATTAGCCTCTATTGTCTATTGGATTTCTACCAGGATTCTCTTCTCAGTCAAGGTCAAGGTGCTTGGAGGGTGGCTTTTGTTATCCACAATTTTGGTCATCGTGATGATGTTATGATGATGGAAAATCAAGCTCTTCACTAAGAACACTTTCCTGAGAAAAGTTACATTTGTCTGCTTCCAGAAATCATACTTTTAAGGGAGGTTCGCAGGCTACCTATATATTTGCCTGCGAGAATGCATGATGCTCGCAGTCTGCATTAAGCTGGGGTGCGAGAAGCTCGCACTGTACCTAACTATCAGGGTGCGAACATCTTCTAAAGGAAGGAAAAAAGATAAATTCTCGAACCTTCTAGAAGGGAATCTTCTAGAAGGATGAGTTGGCATTCGAATGGTTGTCAAATACTGGTTTTCCTGATATCTTGGGATCATTCCTATCCAAGTAACTAATCTATTCTCTCCTATATATTGAGAGGAATGCTCATGGGAAAGGTTAGAAGCAAACTAGCAAGAGATTGATTGGAGAATTAGTGGAAGATTGTATGAAGGACTGATGCTACAGCAGATAGAGACACCAACAAGGTCATCAAAAGTGGTTGATTTTCTTCATGCATGAGCAAGTGTGTGTGTCAGAGCTAGGATCCATCGAAAGGAGACTTTCTAACATCAAGGCTCAGGTTGTAAGTTTCACTTTCTATCAATATAATATAGTAATGTGTCCCTTTCCCATAAAGTTGATTGCACTTTATTACATAACTCCTTGATCATATGTATAGATTAACTGTTGAATATATTGAGTTGTTTTCACTTCGATTGGTTTGAGCTGTCTTGGTCAGACTGCGCAAGAGCATTGGAGCGAAATTGGTACAACAAAGTCCCAAGGAAGCGCTTTCAAGGTATGTCCTTTAATCGTGCCTCTTAGTATATTCAATAGTCTAGATCTAGGGAAAGAGTATCATTATGTCCTGTTTTGTTCTAGATCCAGGTGGATCTAGGGAGATCGGTTTGTGTCCGCACTTACGGATTAATCCTGAAATAGCTTCGGCCAGTGGTTGGGTGACGAGGGTATCGTCAATGGTAAAACGAGCACAATATTCTATAATCTAACAGGTGTTACTTTCCTAACTGATGTTTCAGCCATATGATCACCAATGTGAAAAATAGAAGAACCAAGTTCATCTTCTACAACATATATGGGATTATTACTAGTGTTTTCATGATCACTTACCAAGTAAGCCAGCCTTACTTCCCTGTACAATCTACGATGTTCTTCACCAAACACAGGTATGGTAGCATAACTGATATCCATTTGTAATGTTCCTCCTACTTTTTTATCCCGTGACCTTGACAGAAGCATCCCAAATTTTGGAGGTATGTCAGCCACAATAACATCCAATACCACACTTTTCATAGGTAACTGAGATAAAGTAACAACCATGTCTTTAATGAATCCCAGACATTTACATTTTTTGGATTTGAATGAATATAGGTATAAGTAGGTTTTAGTGATGTCTAAACCTAATTCATCCATTACCACTTTTTGCATGACATTGTGTGAAGCCCATGAATCCATTAAACAATTATGTAATATTTTGTCATGAATGTTTAGAGATATGTAGAAAGGAGGAGAAGCATTTGTCATGTCTTCAATATGAGGTCCAATGGTTATAGCACGATTCTCATCTTCAAGGTTGATAGTATTTGAAAAGGTGACATGAGCAGGGGGATGCAATGCCTTGAGAACAAACTTCCTAAAAGGATCTGTTTTCATTAATTCTATCAGAGGTATGGGGATTTTAATCTTGTTAATTTCATTTTCCAGGCTGAAAGAAGAAACAACCTTTTCAGTTTCCTTTAACTCTGTAGTACCAAATTTGACAAGTTGCTTTAGTTGTTGATCAATTTTAATCCCAAAACTTTCTTTACAAACTCCTGATTTAACTGGAGCACTAGCCTTATTTGTTGAAATAGGTATATCCACCTTAGGTTTGTTTGATCTGTACCTAAGATTATACTTATTTATTTTAGGTTCTTTCTGGATAATTTCATTAGCATCCCCTTCTTCAAATTGATTTAATATCAGAGC
Source organism: Picea engelmannii (assembly GCA_009831015.1). Lineage (NCBI taxonomy): Eukaryota > Viridiplantae > Streptophyta > Pinopsida > Pinales > Pinaceae > Picea > Picea engelmannii. Next base: position 669,495 of record ML783615.1, on the reverse strand, counting down.
ATCTTCATAATCATGTTGTGTCAAATGAGTAGGAGACAATTTTGAATCATTTAAATGCACTGTAGGGTCATCTTATCATCTACTTATTCAACCTCTTCTACTGCATTATTTTAAAAAGGTGGAGAAACTTTTTTATCTTCTTGATTCCTCCTTTCTCTTGGTAAGATTTGAGGTACATTATTACGTATCCTAAACTGGTTAGGGTTTCTGTATCCACCTTCCTGTGTAGGTCTGTTGGGTTGTTTTTGTTTCATTTTCAACCTAGCCATCTTAGATGTCAATGTTTTCAAAATTTTGGCCATTTCATCCATCTTAGAATCAGATGTTGTATGAGAAGAAGAAGGTATTTCTTCTTTCTGTTTTTTCCTGTCTCTATCACCTCTGGAATTTAACTTTTTTGTTGCTAGTATGTTGGATTCTACCTCAATAGTTGCTTCCTGCATCAGAATCAGAGTAGCAGACCTCCTTTCTCTTAATAACAGATAAAATTCATCATCAAAGGCATTGGAACAACTTATTTTGGATGATGTTTCTGAGGGCTTGATTTCATCTGGAATTTTACTATGCATTTTATTGAATTGTTTAGTAAAATCATATATATATTCACCTTGTTTTCTTTTCAAAGCACCAAATTCAATGATGTACTATAAGTAGTCTTTCTTATCCCCCCAATGTATTAAAAAGGTATCATCCAGTGCATCAATATCAACAATTGAAATAGGTGGGAGGCTTATAAATCATTTTCTTGCTTCACCATCTAAACTCTGCACAAAAAGTCTCATCCAAACATTTGCATGCTCCACATTAAAATTGTCTGCAAAGCTGTAGAAAGAATTTAAATGCTCTTCAACAGTAACTCCTCCTTCTCCATTGAATCTTGGAAAATAATTCATATAATGATTGGGTGGGAAAGCATATAGGACTTGTGGCAGGTTTAATGGTGCATATCTAGCTGCAACTATTGCATCCATTCTATTTACAACCATATTTGCTACCTTTGGTGTTTGAGCTGTAGGAGTAAGCAAAAATGGTTATGTAGAAAGAGAGACTGTTCCTTGAGTGAAGCAACTTAACTAAGATCATATAAGTTCTTGATCTTCATAAAACAAAGGTTTCTTTTCTGGACTAAAGTAGGATGATGGTTCCAGAAAAAGAGGGTTTTCAAAAGAACAATAACGTGGTTTATTTTCTTCAGAAGAAAAAGATTGAGGTGATTATGAGAGGGTTTATGGTTCACTTTTAATATCTTTACTATGATTTCTCAAAGCTTCAACTACAGATAAAGTATTTGTTTGTTCTTCTTCAATGAGCTCAACAAAAAACTTCCATTGATTTAGATTTAGTTTTGAAATAGTTGAAGGAAAGGAAATAGTAGCAAGCTCAATAATAGGCTTTATTTCACTCTCAGGAATCACTCCTTCATCTGGTGTGAGTTTGACAGTTTTAGAAGTTTGTCCTTGAGTGCTGGTTGAAGGCAATTTTTCTTTTGAGAGAGAGGACTATCCAGGAATGATTTTAGGTTTTCTTAATAATTTTTCAGAGTCTAGAACTGCTGCAACAGGCTTAGGGTCTGGGGTTTTTCTGGTAACTTTTTTCTTTGTAGAGGATGAGGAAGTTGGAGGAGTTTTAGGTCCTTTTCCTTCTCTTTTAGGAGCCATAATTACCATAGAGGAGTCACCAGGTGAAAAATACACAGTCTCGTGTAATTGTCCAAAATATTGTTCACCATCAAGATTTGGATCTGATCTTGTCATTCTCCTAGGGAAAATACTTTGTGTCTCCATCCCCGGCAACAACGCCAAAAAATGTTAGTCCCTAAAGTTGCACTTGACTATGAGAGGGAAATCTAGGGCATCATCAAGTTATTGCAATAGTATTTTAAGGGTTTTATGAATTGGTTTTTTTTAGGATGGTTTAAAGATGGTTCAAGGGTTCAAGGTAAACACATAAATCAAAGTAAAGCCAGAAGATATCCCACTGATTTAGTAAAAGGTAGTCGCATTAATAGATCATACAAATAAGGAAAATAAAGAAAGTAAATATTAAAGCATTCAATTTTTCAACCCCATATAGATTTCTTATTTCAAAATATAATTTAGAAACAAGAACATGTACTTGAAGGAGAATCTTGATAATAAACAATAACAGTAAAGTGTTCATTGTGTTACTTAAGATCAAGAAATAAATGCATTGCAACAGAAAAATGACTTCAAGTAAGAAAATAAATAGAATATGAAATGAAAGAAAATATGACCATCAACATGCCTTTTTCATTTAGTATCAATGTGGAATAAAATCTGTCTTACAATGAAATTCAAAATAGGTCCATGAAATCCCAAATTGTTGACCTTCATACAATCTTCCTTGTGTCTATTTTAAGTACACAGAGTATTACTACAGATCCTAATTTATAGTATTCAGTTTGTAATATGATCTATTCAATGCATATCTTCTAGGAGAATCAGCTCAAACGGGCACTTATAATGCCAATATAGTAGAAATCTCAACAGCGTAACCCAAAATATCTTTTACAACAACCTGGGAAATCCCACAAAATTTGGAATCATATCTTACTTAGTTGTTCCATTCGAAATATCAAAATTTCATTTGATCAAAATATAGAAATTGAACTGTTCATCTTTTACTCCCTGAGTAATAGCATCAAAACATTCAAAAATGCAGGAAATAACTTCATAACTATCATGGTATAATGACCGCATTGGCTTTGGTGTCTCTCTTCTTCAGTTTGGTTGTTAGCACAATATTATGCCAATATAACCTGAATTTGGATTCTTGCAACTTATTGAGCAGTGTTTTTTGTTCTTTTCTTTTCTTTTTGAAATATTGTATCTTCTCTTGTTGTCTAGCATTCCATTTCTCCACTAGAGTTTTCTCTTTCTTTAATTGTTTTACCATACCCTATAGCTCCTTAATCATGTCTTTTTCATTTCTAACTTTAACTTTAAACTCTGGATATTCCTCTATAGGTGCAGGTAGATTCAGGTCTATCGCAGCTTGAGGTTTTCTTAATTTGATCTTATATATTGAAGATAATACAGAGCTATGATCTTCATCTTCAATTCTATCAAAATCCCTGGTATCTGGAAGGTCTGGAATCTGATATGGTTCTACAAAAGGATCATCTTTGTCATCATAAACTACACCTGTACCCCTAAACATAGATTCAGATTTTGAAGTTGATCTAGTGGTTCATCTTATCATAGGTCTCCTAAAGTATTGAGCAACCTGTTTTCCCTTTTCTTGTCTCTTCCTCAAGTTTTCAGATTCTTTCTCGGTCCTGTGAAAAGAAGGTGTCTCTACCTGTTTCTTGATGCATGTCTTGTAATCTTCTGAATTATCCTCTATAATTATAAGATTCTCCTTTTTAATGGATGGATCAAACATGGCTTTAAATTTAATATAAATTTATTGACAACTCTAGTGGAGTTTCTCCTAGGGAACTTAGGCATAGGTGTTGGATTTTTTCTCAGTTGTTTTCCCTTTGCACTCTTCTTACTTGTAGATTTATGTTTCTGCTTGACTGGGGACTGAAATGGGTTCACAGTATAATCCTCATCCTCATCAATTTCCATCTTTATCTCTGGATTAAGAAATATGTCAATGTCTTCTTCTGGTTTACATTTCTTACCTCGACTAGTGGTATCTTCCTCATGATCTTTACCTACAGGAAAATCCCCAATGGTTTGTTGATTTTGCAACTTCCTCTTGCTAGCCCAAGTTACCCTAGTTGCAGGTGATTCTTCTTTAATTAGGAATCCAGTGGCTTTACCAGTCTGTTTCTGTTGCGATGATTTCTTCCTTTTGGAATTTTTGGATTTAGCTGACTGCAAATCATTTCTTAAAGATTGAATTAGCCAATCCCAGGGTCTCTGGACTTCATTTAAAGAGGATATTACTAGTGTCTTAATTAAAAAAGAGACTTCCTTTAGCTGTAGAAGGATGAGACTGCACCCTCTTGGACATTTTAGATAAACTCTTAAGTAGGAAGTAGGGTAAATTAAGAGGAAAATAACCATTAATGTGAATTAGCAGTCTGATATGGTAAAGATAAACCAATGAAAACCTGCCCTCACATGTAATATACCTGTGGATGATCAACAAAATGATATACCATTCCTTCTTTACCCAGCTATGTGGTATTCACTTTTTCCAATTAGGGTTTTGTTTCTATGGGATTAAAAATTGATTCACAAATTCCATAACCACATTCTCCTTCTTCCACCACCTTCCCCTACCAACTGACAATCTACAGGCTTTAGCAATTGAATGTTCAGTCACCAACATCAGTAATTTTCCAACTATCGCTTCAAAGCCATTAAAATTTTGTGCAAAAACCATTGAAATTTGTTCATCATGCCCATGGAAGGTTGTCAAAAAGTCAAACCAACCTACATCTTTAAACCTTTGCGCCATTTGAGGATATGCTTCGAGTAATTTCGTGCCCTCATGTTCTAGTCTGATAATCTGGCCACTCTTCTTTGGTGTCATGCTGCTGATATGGTCCTGTAAACAAATCTGTGAGGATTGATGATTTGAATTCTCGGTTCCTATGGGTTATTAAGAACTAAGAATTACTTCTTCCTTCAATTTGATCTCTGCACAAAATAGCCGACACACTAAAATAGAAGGTGATGGTTCTGTTAATGATATTCAAACATGTTTGATTTGATGTAGGTATGGTAGGTACAACTCAATCCCTCATATGTATTTGTTATAATTGAAGTATCAACCTGAGAAAAGATCGCGGAGAGGCATGTAGATCCTCTAATCATGATTTGAGAAATTATGACATGATCAGGGCAGGCTGGCACATGTAAAAATATGATTATTCCTAGCGCTACATGAATAACGCTATTCATGTAGCACCATTTGTGACTTTTGAAAAATTTTGAAAATTCAAAAAAGAATAAACAAGTGATGTGACAAGATTTATCATATCAAATTCAAAACCTTTAAAAACTTCAAAAATCATTTAAAAGGGCAATAAAAATGGAAAAAATGACCATTTAAACCAAGAGGTAAAAATCAAGTTTAGGCAACAAAGCATAAGCAGGGAGGATCAAGGATTAGGGATACTCACTTAATCAAAAACAAAGTTAGAGACTAATAGAAGTAATGGTTAGTGCAGTGATCAGGAACACCAACGAGACATGCATCATAAAATATGACAATGAATTTTATCATCAATTTCTTGGGCAAAAATTTGCAACATTTTATATTTTTTAACATAGTTAGCCAACCAAAATTTCAATTATGGGAAAAGAAAAGCGTTATTATGAATGGTTCACAAGCACACATAATATATTAGAAAAATATGATGGTTTTGCTTAAGGCAGTTTTTAGTTACTATAATCCAAGATGTATGGATGAGACTATATGATGTGCCCATCCACCGCCTTTGTATTCTTGTAGAGAATTACTTTGCGGATTTTTTTTCCAATTCCTTATTGGTAATAACCTACTCTTTGTAAGCTGCCATAAATAACTTTTTTTCCTTAAAGGATAATCTTTAGAAATTCTCCCAAGGATTGTATCATTAATTATGTAATTTTTTATTGTAGGGTAGTCTTTTATTATAAGTAAATTTGGCTTCTTGCAAGATTAGATCATTTGAGTTTGATCTTAGCACAAGATCTCAAGTTTTATGTATCTGTGTTGTTGTGCATGTTTGATTTGATAGTTAATTCCTTCTCTAGCATTAGTTAGATATAGTGAGAGAATCAAATAGAACCAACACAAATTTAAATTTTGGAATAAGGAGAAGAACAAACCAACACTAGGGTAGTGAAATACTTGAAGAGAAATAAATGAAGAAAAGTGAAACTCTAGAAAGAGTGGACCCAAGAACAAGTGCACTAGAGAGAGAAATAAACCCAAGCATAAGAGAGAAAAACACTTGATAGGTGTCCTTAGGCAAATCACTTCATTATGAATGGAAAATAATCACAAGACGATGAATTACAATAAGAGTTAGGTATATATACACAAATCAAGAGGTAGGGTTCTTGCCCCAAGAGGGGTTATGGCTCATGAGCCTATGTGTACGAGGTCAGCCTTAGCCAACCTAGAAATATAATAATTATTAAAATAAAAGGTCATCCATGGTCGAAAGTGAAGCTTACACCATTTTCAACATCCCCCCTTAAGCGCAACAAGGGGTTGCAATGGTTCATTCAGTGTATAGATACCCAACTCATTGTAAGGTTTATTTTGGATGAAATAAATTTGGTGTATAAATACCCAACTCAGTGTAAGGTTGGTCGTAGCTGAAAATCAAGATTACACCCCTATTGTCAACATCCCTCTTAATTTGAACAAGGGGCCTAACATAAAGGGAATTACATGAAAAATTTTGCATCCCCCCTTAATGTTGAACTGGGGCCACTTAGAGAAAAAAACACATATTATCCCCCTTGGGTGCCATAACTCCTACACCAATATGATTCCACATGTATGTGAATATAGCCACTAGAAAAGGTATAGAAGAAGAGATTTTTGCACGATAGAATTTGGATGAGTCATTTATTAATGTTCTTGTTTTCAACATCTATTTTCTTAGCTATTATAGAGAGATCCATTGAAATACGTTGAGAATCATCTATAGGAAAATCCTTTGTAAGAAGTAGTGAGAAAGATCCCATCATACTGTAAATAAGAACTTCATTAAGGAAGGTGAAGAAGTACTTATCTACCCCAAGAGAACGAGTGGTCATAGGGATGCAAATATCACTATGAAGAAATTCAAGGGGATGAGAAGCACCACTTGCATCTGATATCACAATGAAACTAGTTAAAACCATTATTCTTCCCCTTTAGAACCCATTAATCTAGCCAAAATTCCCATGAAGTGGAGGACCAATATGTGAAGTGCACAACTAGATGGGTATTGTAAAATGAGACAATGAGGTTCAATAACAACACAAAGAATAAACCTCGATTAATTCTTTCTAAGTTTGATATGCCTAAGAGAAGAGAGGTACAAGCTTCTTTCGGAAAAAATATATAGTGTGCCACATTTTTTTATGTAACAAAGGAAGGAATAGAGTGTTTGCCTTGAAGGAGGTTTTAACCCTAGGAAACTATATAAAGAGATGATTGGGTTTAAACCCTAGGAAACCTTATAAAAAGATATGATCCAAAAACCCTAGTTCCATATTGTCAAAGAAACCTTAAGCAATACCACAAGCCAAAAATATTTAGATCCATTGTTGATTGAGTAAGTGAGATTCACACTTGCTCTGAAACCATGCTGAGATTCACAAGAAATAACAAAAGAATTGAATGAAACCAACACAAACCCAAATTCCACAAGAAGGAAAAGAACAAACCAGTGCTAGGGAAGTGCAACACTTGAAGAGAAATCATCTAAGAGGAGCACAATCCTAGAGAGGGAGTGAACCTAAGAAAAAGTTCTCTAGAGAGAGAAATAAACCCAAGCACAAGAGAGTGCAACACTTGGTAGGTTCCCTTAGGAAAATCATGTTATTGAGCATGAAAAATAATCACATGATGATGAATTACAAATGAGAGTTAAGTATATATACATCCTAGTTGAAAAAATTGTCAATTTTTTGAAAACATTGCAAAAAATCGTGATCTGAAACCCTAAACAAAAAATCACCAACAAAAAATTGTTTGTTTTTTTTTCGCAAACATTGGACATCATGATATTTAAAAGAAATTGGAAAAAATCATGATTTTTTCGCACAACAATAGATAAAATCACCCATTGTGATTTTTGATTCCATAAAGGTGATTTTGGGTTTTGGGGGGGTTATTTATCTTTGCAGCTATTGAGGAATTAGAGGGAAGGGGATTACCAACATCAACAACCAGTGTTAAGAGGGCCAAACCATTGTTTATGTCACCATCAAAGTTTATGTTATTAGAGTAGGGATCAATTCCTATCTATCTACATTGTTGATATTCTCATATCTTGGGTATTTCTTCAAATTCCACCCTCTTAACTAGTTTTTTTCTACATTTATGCAACGTTTGCAAAGTCCATATTGCTTGCTTCCTATTATCATTTTTCATCACCTCGATTGGGTGTTACATGGGATAATGGGAGACGCTAGATGGCAGGATGATGGGACTTGATGTCCGTATGTAGGATGTATTTTCCACAACACCGCCTCCTGTCACCCATGCAAGACAAAAGACCCTATAACTCATGCACCAAAGGGTGTAATTGGTAGCATGTTCAATTACAAGGAGGAGCGATCAATGTGAGAAATGGAGGCATACATCAATCTGGATCAAGCAACTATAGTATGATGCAGATGATAATGGAAACACGTGAATGGGACGACCATGTTCTTGTTGTCCTCATAGATATGCATGAGAAGAAGGTGGGAATTGGGGTTAGACCAACGGGGGATTTTATCTGGGAGTTTCTATAGCTCTTCCCCAATGATGACATTTCCCACTCATGGTGGAGAGAACAGTGGATATTGGGAGTGCTCGATTTCAAACAAATGCATAGATTGAACTGGGAAAGGATGGAACCATGCAAGCGAAGGCTTAAGGAGACTGGAGAGAAGAAGACATAGGTAGTTTTAGTTTTTGAGGATTCCATGAAGAAATACTAAGAGGGAGTGGAACTAATGGATAAATAGACAATGCAAGCTTTGGAAAATAAGTGAGATCTAGGAGGGCTCAAATGGAGAATGAGGAAGTAGAGACTCAGGTGGGAGACTTGGTCCCTGACCTGGGACATGGGACACACTCGAAATAGAGAAACCAAGTTTTTTAGAACTATTCAACTATATTGACATGTAAAATCCATGGTTTCATAGGGTGGGCTCATTTGGAGAAAAATATCTATATTCTAAGGCAGATGATGGAAGCATTAGAGATATAGTCTAGCCTCCTCATTACTATGGTTTCATGTGTTGTCAAGAAGTAAGGAGGGGTCTTCCATATTTCCAAAGACAAAAATGCTCCCTCCATCTCCAAGGACCCATCGAAATAACCACCTCCAACTGCCACCCAAGTTCAAGTGCTTGATGATTAATTCAATCCTCATAAGTATGAATTTCCATAGCATAGATCTACTAGTTTTTTTTTTCAAGTTTCAAGACTCTTAGTTAAAATTGTTTACAAATATATGTTCAGACAAAGCATGATAGTAATGATAGTTTTGATAGTTTGATCAGCTGACCTGGTTTCCCACTGGGCATGCCAAAAAACTATGGGTTTTCTTTTTCTGTGGACAATAGATTGGGTGGTATAGTTATCTACATCTATATTTTTCTCTTTATAAATAGAAATTCTTAGCTAACTTACATTTTTCTCTTATCATTTTCCATGGCTCATAGAACAATATAAAGGTATGTTTTTTTAACCAACAAGTGATTTTTTTCCAACAATGTTTGATCATAAAACATTGCCTCTTATCATAATTTTTCATGGCTCATAGAACAATCTAGAGGTTCATTTTTTTTACCAGTAAGATGGTTTTTTTCCAGCAGTGTTTGATGTTCATTTTTTTTTTCATTTTCTTTTTCCTTAGGTTTGAAGTTTAAAGTTGAGTATTGTCTTTCCAATATGTCAAATACTTTGGACCCAATCTGGTAGTAATGTGAACTTGAAGAAGGGACAAACTAGCAAAAATTATCCTTTAAACTATGTGTGAAATAACTGATAGGAGAGATAAGCTAGTTGAAGTTCTGCTTGGCTGAAATCCCAGGGAATGATGGGATTTGTGGTGCATCAACCTCAGAGATTATGTGAGCTATCCATGATGCTATTTATGAAAAGGATAAAAGGAGGGAAGATATGACTACTACCAATGATGAAATTTCTGCTAGTGGAGTGGCTATATCCCTAAGAACCACAATCATATTTGGGACTCAACGCAGTGATAGGGACTCCATAAATTTACCTTCCATGAGGACCTCACCTTTCTTTGTTCCAAGAACTAGATATGGGGAACAACCTTTTGTTTGTTCAATGGTTAAAAAAATAAGCAAGAAGTAAACGGGGTTATGGCAAGGTGTCTTTTCTAGAACAACATACCTTTGAGCATCACAAAGATCAATCGATTTTTCTGGCCAATGTTTGATGCCATTGCTATTGTTGGCCTAGGGAATAAGTTCCCTACCTATGAGGATTTGCAGGGGCCAATTCTTCAAGTGGAAGAGAATGAAATCAATATTAGAATAGAGGACCTAAAGAAGTGATGGAATGCCATTGAACACATGATAATGTTTGATGGTTGGACAGATGGGAAGTGTAGGACCCATCTTAATTTCTTGGTGCATTTTCCTAGGAGTCCAATGTTTATTAAATTAGTTGATGCATTGATTCATGTTAAATATGCGACATTGTTGTATGAGTTGATGGATAGGTTCATCCAAGATATTGGTTTGCAACATTTTGTGCAAATCATAAAAAATAATACATTTATTATATGGTTGTTGACAAGTTGTTAATGGAGAGGCACCCCACATTGTTCTGGACTCCATGTGCTACCCATTTCATCAATTTGATTCTTGAGCATGTGGGAAAAGTATCCTTCATCAAGGAGGTCATTGATCAGGATAGGAGCACCACAAATTTCATATATAACCATGCATTTGTTCTTAGCCTCATGAGGAGATTCACAAGAAATAGGGAGTCATGCCCTACAATCACACATGTTTCCAACAACTTCATTTCTCTTTAGTCTATGATCCTATGTTAGTTTGAGTTGAATCCAATGTTTGTTTGTGATGAGTGGTGCAATTATGCATTTAGTACAAGAATGGATGGGAGATCCATTGCTAAACTGGTGTACACCGGTTCATTCTAGGAAGGAGTGCAAGAAGTGTGCATGGTTAGTTCACCTTTAATGGTAAAGGTTCTCCACTTGGTTGACGAGGATAAGCCTGTAATGGGCTACTTGTATGAGGTCATGGATAGGGCCAAAGAAGCTATCCAATCATATCATGTCGAAAAGGTTACCCCTGGATATGATAAATACCCAATGATCTGGGATTCGATTAATAGTTGATACTCAAATGCACCATCAATCCATTCATGTAGCAACACTTTTCCTCTGCCTTGCCTATGCTTATTCATTAAACTTTGATTTTGATGGCGAGGTGATGTATGGGCTCTTGACATATCTCCAAAGAAGGGTACTTCCTGTTGATTCCCGCAAAACAATTAATCATGAGATGGATATATATTGGGAAGCGAGCAGACTATTTAGCTTTGTTGATGTTGTCAATGAAAGGACTATTTTGGTGCCACATAAGCCATACAATTTGAAATTTTAATCATGTGTTTTATTTGAAAGTTGAGTTATGTTTTATTTATTTCCTATTTTCCACTATAATGAAATGTAATTTAAGTCATTTTTTTAAACAATTTGTTGTAGATGTTTGGTGGTGAGATTGCGATGCAAAAGCACAAAATTTATGAAAAATTTCACATTAGGATCTCTATTCAAATCTACAACATTTCAGGATGCGTGCACAATTGGAGTGTGTTCGAAAAAATACACTCAAATAAGTGCAACAAGTTAGAACTTCAACTAAGCAATTACAATTATTATAATTCATGACCCTCAAGACTCATTAAATTGATTATGACCCTCGTATAGGTTGGATTTCCCACATCGTAATGATTTGGTATATGTCCACTACAATCTCCGACTATGGGTCAGGAAACTGGAGAAGATACCTAATGTGGACGCCATTTCTTTAGACAATATTGACATATTTTCTGAGTGGAGGGTGGAGTACAAGGATCCTATTATGGAGGAGGCACCTATGTCGTTGGAGGAGGAGGAGGAGCGACAACAACAAGCACAATGGGCAAGGGAGGAGAAACAACAACAACAAGCATAGTGGGAAAATGAGGAGCAACAAGAGTGGGGGGCAGAGGAGGAATTTGACATGATGAAGGGTGATGTAGCAACATCAATGCCACCTTCTACAAAGATTGATATGACTACACCCACTAGTCAACATAAGATAAATGTAGGACCTTCTAGTGGAAAACAAGCGATGACCTTTTCCTATAAAAGGGGAGAGGAATTTGATGCTAGATTTGTCATTGTAGATGACTCATGATGACGAGATACATTTATATATTTGATGTCATTTTGTGTTGGTTGTAAATTGTTTAGTCCTTGATTGGACAACCAACATGATTCAAGATTCAGTATCGACATTGATGTTTCATGTTTGATTTGACATCCACTAAATCATATATATCGATATTTTTTCCACATTTATGTGCCAATGTGTTTATTTGATGTTACTGGTTTATATGTTTAAAAAATTAAAAAAATGAATTTATTTTATATTTTTTTTAATGCTTTCCAAGGTAGGGCGATTTTTTCATTGATGTTGCCAAAATGTTGTATTCCACACCCTCACCATTTTTTTTAATGATGCCAATTTTTTTAACAATGTTATACACAACTCAAAAGGTAGGGCACTTTCCCCAAAAAGAATTATGAACCCACAAGTACAAGATTAGACTTAACCAAACCTAGAAATATAAGAAATATTAAATAGAAGGTTGGTCTTGGCAAAACTGAAGCTAACATCATTTGCAACAATATGGTCTTTGAATTTTGAAAACAACAAAATTGATTAAGATATGTGAGGGAAGCAAGTGCTCTACTGAGAGTTCTTTCTCGCCTCTTAAATGCAGTTCTTTCATAATCCTGTACCATAAAAATGTATTATTATGTAATGTAAAAATGGTTAAATGAAGAGATTTTTCCAACCAAATCTTACGCTCATTTATTGGGTCTATTATACATATCAATTGGTATTAGTTGTATAAGCCAAAAATCATGGTAGATTGCTTAGTAAGGAAGTATTAACTAAGACATATTTATGAATGTTTTTAAAGTTTTTTTTTCATAAAGATATACAAGTCATAAATTTAAAATTCTTTTTTTTTAATTTTCTAGGTAATATATATCAAGGGAAACTTTCTAGGCACTTCCTCTCATTTTGAGGATGGTGCCCACAAGGTAATAAATCTTATATTATTTAAGGCATAAAGTTAGATCAACAACTTATGGATAGATCCTTTATACCTCATCAACAATAGACTCACTAAAAGCAAACATGTTACAAAGTGAGATTTGAATTTAGTCGAGGGTGAACACTTTTCCTCATAGCCACTTCACAACCAAAAATACAAAACTTATATTACACAATTGATTTAATTTATTATTTACCATTTATTTAGAGTATCATGTCTAGGGTGACAACCTTTTCTACATGTCTTGGCTTGAGATTCTAGTTTTTGGTTAATCTTCCTCTGTTCTTGGTTCTTAAAAATTATATTAGAAAATTATTTTTATATATCTTCATACAATTATTTGGATGAAAAACTGCTTTTAAGAAATTATATATATATATATAACACCAAAACAATGCATTTAATGTAGATATAGAGATATTTGGAGCCATCTAATCTTGTAACAAACTTCCCTCTGGTTGTTAGAATTTAGCGATACAAAAAGTTAAATTTCCCATATATCTAGAACTCTGATTGATTTTTTGACAATTTGGGTTGATTAGAATTGGATAAAACTCCTAAAAACAATGTCCCACTGTGCACAAATCTTGAATCGTGGTATAACCCTATTGATGCTTGAATTTTTTGTCAAATTCTTATCAAACTTGTGATTGGAAAAAGGGTTTTCTTGTTAGAAGATTTGCTTACTGAGAGATATATTTACATGTTTACATAATCAACATAAATAATATAAAAATAAAAATAAAAGGAGAGGGGTTGGGGGCCATTTTCCATGTGTGATAAAGGAAGATGGAATCCATATAATGGTTGTGTCCCATTATTTTTGTGGGGTTTTTTATTGAAACTATTTATGTATTCCACAACCCCTTACTCCTTGTCATATAAACCTGATGATGGACCATTATTGTTGAGAGAAATTTGTTTGTATTGGAAATTTAATATGTTAGGTTACTCGGTTGAAGGAATATGAAACAAACCGTCATCGGGTGATCAGAATCTGGACCAAGAGTCAAAATTTAGCCCAAAAATCAAAGTGTTCGGAATCACTTTAAAACAAACAGGAGCATAGGCCTCGTCGTCATGAACCCAATGCACTTCAAACGGGGTCAAACATACATCGGATGAGTGATATTTCGCATTCTGTTCGATTTGCCAAATAGGGGAAAAAAATTGTTGATTGTACAAGGTTGTACAACTGATGTGACATGACCATATGCTGACGTGGCAGGTGATGATGTGGCATGATGATGATGTGGCAGAAGTTGAATTGGCAATCAGGTGGCAGACACGTGGGCGAATCTGTTGGTGACACATGGCATATTTTTTGGCAAATTATGAGGTGCCACGTGGCCCAGACATGGGTTTCCACATGGCACCCTATTTTGATATGCTAAAACTTTATGGAGTCCGTGGGGTTCAAACCCTAGAGCTCCCCCACTGTGTGCAATGTTTTAGCAAAGGCCGCTCTACCAACGCGCCGCACGTTTGTTTCTTGACCGTATACTTTTTCATATGTATTTAAACTTGAATATAGTGTATTATGGTGCGGGGGTCCGGGCTGCGGCTTAGCCCTAGCCCCCGGCTTTATACGCACCACATGTGACCTCCACTACACGGCTTTGTGTGCATTTTCAAACGGTTCTTCCCCCTTTTTCGCCCGACACTTGGCGCACCCGTGGCTTTCCACTTGTCACATATCCGACCGTTGGAACAGGTGCCATAATTTGCACGGGACATGGTCACATTGGAACCCACGCGTCCAACACCTCTACCGGTTTGGGGGCTAGGTTCCCTAACCGTGCGAAAAATTGGCGTGATTTGTGGAAATGACGTGTGTGCTAGGTTTAGGCACGGGAAACGCCCAGAAGCCAGGTTACTCACATAAGAGGTGTGAATTAGTGAACCAGAGACAACAAGCTTGAAGGAGGAAAATGGCAGGAGGCCTAACTTCTTCAGTTTTGGACCAAATGAGGTGCCGAAAAAACCCAGCTAGGGGTTTTTGGATGTTCTGAATCCATTGGCATAGTTTTCAAAGGCGTTTGGAGATTTTTTTTGCAATTTTTACACCATTGAAGTTTCAGGGAGCTCTAGGGATCTTAGAGCCCCCATTGATGGAGGTCATGCTCAGATGAGCCCAAGTCTATTTTATGTGACTGAATAGTCATTTTTGACTAATTGTTATGCTATGAACACATTGGGATAGGTTTCAGATCCATTTTAGGACTTTTAGAGGTGTTTTTTCCACAAGGAAGCTCAGGGAAGCTCAAGGCCACATGTAGAAGAGGTCATGCCCGGATGAGCCATGGTCCGTTTTCAGAGATCTAATAGTCATTTTTGGGTTTTTTATGTATTCTGAACCCAATGGTACATTCAGTAAATCCATTGGAGTTGAGTAGCATCTTGTAAAAGAATCTTTGACAAACTAATCCCAAAGAGCCTAGTCCATTGATGGAGGCTCAAGGAGATGTAGCCCAGTTGGGGGTGAACTCCTTTATCATCTTGTTATTGTTGTGAGTTTGTTGGTTTATTTGTTGCAAGTTATGTTTGTTGTTTATTTATTTAAACCACATATTTAACCTTACAAAGACCTCACACATAAACATTTAAAAGAAGCATAAACTTGACACATAAAACCTCTTGCACAACTAAGACATTGAGCAAGGTCCTGAAGTTTATTTTAATGGAGTAGAGGGTGATTGCATAGCAAAACAAGACAGCCCCCTATTTTCATATTAGGTGGTATCAGAGTATAGTTTTTCTCATGTGATTGCCATTGATAGCTAGAGATTTAGCTGTTGGTATTATTGTGCAAGTTTTGTGTTGAAGTTTGATATCTTGCAAAGATGGAGGAAGCTTCAAACAGTAAGAGTTCTCATACATATTCATTAGCCAAGTTATTTGAAAAAGAAATGTTGAAGGAGTTTCTAACATGAGAGATGTGGTGCAAGAGATGTGGGAAGATAGGAAGGAGAGCATTGTCCTTCAAGAGCAGTTGATGGCCATGAAGGAGGACAAGCATCAACTTCTTGAAAAGTTGCATGAGATGGAGACTCAACTCCATGAGGAAAAGGAAACCCTTACCAAGTACATGCATGAACATGAGGTATGTAATGCTATTTTTTCTTCAAATTCCTCTCAAAATGAATGCTTTGGTGTTTTTGAAAATCACACTAGAGGAATAGGGTCCAAGTTATTGTTAAAAATGGTCTATGAAGGTAGAGGGTTAGGGAAGCATGCACAAGGCATTGTTGAGCCTATTGTTGTTGAGGAGAGGCCCAAGTATAGGGGTCTTAGATATGAACAGAAAGATGGAGCATATTCCAAAGTTGAGGAGACAAGGGAAACAGTTCCAAGAACAACTTTTGTTGCAAGTTCAATCCCTCAAGCATGCAAAGTATGTGTTCAAGATGAATGCAAATGTGTGAAACAAAAGAGTTATGACATCCATGAGGACAATAACACTGTTGTTGGTCTTCAAAAGAGAGCTAGTAACTCTTCAAGTTCACCTCCTCAAGAAGGCGATAAAGGTGAATGTTCAAGGTATATTTCTGCCTATCATTCAGTTGCTTTTGATTATGTTAAGCATGGTAAATTTGCATGTAAAAATGGAAGAAAAAGTCCATGTACATATTGTGGTTTAGATAACCATCATGTTTCAAGATGTTGGAAAAGATTGACCACATTCAAGAAACTTTCCAAGCAAAGGCAACTTGAAAAAAAGATGCAAAAGATTTGCACTCACTGCCAAAAGAGGGGTCATCTCATTGACCAATGTTGGACATTGCATCCAACCACTCATCCACAGCACAAGAAGCAGATGGATCAAAATACTGGCAAGAATGGAAGAGGAGATTCTATCATTGATGTGAGTCAAGATGATTCACAAGAAGACGATTTTCAGCAGAAAAAGTCACCACTGAATTGGCTTGGTAAGAAATGCTTAGATTTCTTGAGCAAGTAAGGCTTGCATTTCTTTGTTTGTAGATGCACATTTCAGCCTTATGTATGCATTTCTGTTGAAAGTATGACAAGTTGCAACAGTTTATCACAACTTGTATGATGCAAGTTTGCATGTGAATGCAATTCATTTGAAGGCATTCTTGTTGTTGCACAACTTCGCCAGGAGGATGTAAAAGATGGGTATGATACTCACTTGTTGCAGGCATATATCTTTTTCATTTTCATCTCTTATGTACCCACATGTTTTGGGTTTATGTATGTATGTTTGTACCTGAAGGAGAGTTGAAGAGCTATGCACATGCATGTGATTTTGTATGTGTGTAAACAATAAACTTTATGATAGTTTCACTATGAGTGACTCATGAATGTAGCATGGTTGTGTATCATGAATGTCGACTTGTCATTTTGGGAATGTCAATATGTTTCAATTGATTCTCAACTTGTGTCGATGTTGTCTTGATGACTATGTTGTGTCGATCATGTTTTTCGACTTATGTTTAGTCGATGGTGTTTGTTGGCCTGTAAGTCAATATTGAGTACACCAAGATGCATGAAAACACCATGTACTTTGATGAAGTACAAGATGCGATCATTTGCTTGAAGAGAAAAAAGACTTTGTTGGCATCATTTTTAGTCTTGTATAAAGTTTGTTTTCAAGATTGATGGTTTTTCTTGGTTTGTGACAAGATGTTGCAGAAAAAAAAAAAATCAGCCATTGTAGAGCGAATTGTGTTGACGCCAAAGAGTTCACAAGAGGGACTTGATTCTCAGTGGGAAGGTTGTCAGTCTTCCAAGCACAAAGAGAATAGTGGGTCAACAATAGCCAAAGAACAGTGGTTGAGGGACATAGCCAGTTGCAGTGCAAGGCATGTCAAGGTACCCAGGTGATTGCCAAAAAGACTTTTCAAGTAGAATCAGTTGATAGAACTTGGAAGTAGAAGAGTATTGAAGCTTAGGCAGATAATCATCAGCTTTTGTGGGTCCAAAATCCTTTCAGTGGGAAGGTGTGATCAAAATCTGGACTAGGGGTCAAAATTTAGCCCAAAAATATCAAAGTGTTTGGAATCACTTCAAAACGAACAGGAACGTAGGCCTCGTTGTCACAAACCCAACACACTTCGAACGGGGTCAAATGGACATTGGATGAGTGAGATATCGTGTTCTATTCGATTTGCCAAACAGGCAAAAAACATTGTTGACTGTACAAGGTTGTACATCTGACGTGGCATGATGATGACGTGGAAGAAGTTGAGTTAGCAGTCAGGTGGCAGACATGTGGGTGAATCCGTTGGTGACACGTGGCATGGTTTTTTAGCAAATTATAAGGTGCCACGTGGCACCCCGTTTTGATATGCTAAAACTTTATGGAGTCTGTGGGGTTCGAACCTCGGACCTCCCCCACCATGTGAAATGTCTTAGCAAAGGCCACTCTGCCAACGTGCCACGCGTTTGTTACTTGACCGTATACTTTTTCATATGTATTTAAACTTGAATATAGTGTATTATGGCGCGGGGGTCCGGGCTGGGGCTTAGCCCCAGCCCCTGGTTTTATACGCACCACATGTGACCTCCACTAGATGGATTTGCATGCATTTTCAAATGGTTCTGCCCCCCTTTTTCACCCAACACTTGGTGCACCCATCGCTTGCCACTTGTCACATATCTGGCCGTTGGAATAGGTGCCATAATTCGTGCGGGACGTGGTCACATTGGAACCCACGTGTCCAACACCTCTGGCGGTTTGGGGGCTAGGTTCCCTAACCGTGCGAAAAATTGGCGTGATTTGTGGAAACTACTCGTGTGCTAGTTTAGGCATGGGAAACACCCAGAATCCAGGTTACTCACACAGGAGGTGCGAATTGGCGAACCAAAGACAATAAGCTTGAAAGAGGAAAATGGCAGGAGGCCTAACTTCTTTAGTTTTTGTCCAAATGAGGTGCCGAAAAAGCCCAGCTAGGGGTTTTTGGATGTTCTGAATCCATTGGCATAGTTTTCAAAAGAATTTGGAGACACCTTTTGTAGGTTTTACACCATTGAAGTTTCATGGAGCTTAGGGCCCCCATTGATGGAGGTCATGCTCAGATGAGCCCAAGTCTATTTTATGTGACTAAATAGTCATTTTTGACTAATTGTTATTCTATGAACACATTGGGATAGGTTTCATATCCATTTGAGGACTTTTACAGGTGTTTTTTCCACAAGGAAGCTCAGGGAAGCTCAAGGCCACATGTAGAAGAGGTCATGCCCGGATGAGCCATGGTCCGTTTTCAGAGATCTAATAGTCATTTTTGGGGTTTTTATGTATTCTGAACCCAATGGTACAGTCAATAAATCCATTGGAGTTGAGAAGAAACTTGTAAAAGAATCTTTGACAAACTAATCCCAAAGAGCTTAGTCCATTGATGGAGGCTCAAGGAGATGTAGCCCAGTTGGGGGTGAACTCCTTTATCATCTTGTTATTGTTGTGAGTTTGTTGGTTTATTTGTTGCAAGTTATGTTTGTTGTTTATTTATTTAAACCACATATTTAACCTTACAAATACCTCACACATAAACATTTAAAAGAAGCATAAACTTGACACATAAAACCTCTTTCACAACTAAAAAATTGAGCAAGGTCCTGAAGTTTATTTTAATGGAGTAGAGGGTGCTTGCATAGCAAAACAAGTTATCCCCCTATTTTCAAATCATCGGCAGTCCAAGAGACCTCTTGAAATATGAATCCAAAGGTCATCCAAAATGTATTTATATGTGCATCATATGAATGCATAACACAAGTCACACTTATCTTATTTGTGCATTCTAATAGTTGTATCAAAGCCTTACTTCTTAGGTCTAAATTGAGATATGGGAGTTATCCATAGTTGAGTCTTATAGAGAAATTTTTCATTTTCCCTACAGTTTGAGATCTGTCGCCCTCATATATAAATGCCTCCACCAGTCTCCTAGTATACCATTAGGGTTTCCATTTTTCTCTACACATCTCTCTTTTCAAATTTCCTTTGCCAATCCTTCTATGTCACTCTAGTCTGCATTTCAGTTTGGCATGCATATATCTTCTAGTCCATCAAACCTCCCATTGAATATTCCATCATATGGATTCTACGAAACCCTAACTCATTCAATTCGTCGACTCCTTCTCTAAACCATCAATTGTTCCGCCCACGTGAAACCCTAATTTGCGACACCAATGAATCCACTGCTCCATTTTTCATGTCCTCGATCTCATGCCCATTGATGGTATCATACCATTTTATTTCTCCATTTTTCATGCCCTCGATCTCACGCCCATCGCCTCTCATCATTCACTCAAACACTCGCAAGAAGCTGATTGTTCCAATGCCCAAATCTCCATATACCATAATATGGGCAATATTTCGTCACCATGCATCTTCAACACCCCTTATGAATGCAATTTAAAATGACCCAATGCAAGTGTAATTCTCATTTACAAAGGTTCTCTTCAACACCACAACATAGCCTGGATTTGCTTCTATAACTACAGGAAAGTAGAGAGTCCATCGATTCCTTGAGGTGTAGAGTGTCATTTTATTCAATATACATTGAAGCATAAGCAAGACCTCTGTAGCAGTTTGAGAGTTGTCAATCCAACATTGTATTTGAGCCACCCCATGTTTCAAACCCTGCTTGATTGGGCTAAGGAAAAGTTTTCCTTTGATCTCTACAAGCACTTCGTTGTTGGCATTCTGATTTCATTTTATATGTCATAGGGATTTGTTCACGTACTATACTAGTGTGTGGGGAAAATTGTAAGGCTCAGAAGTAAGGGGTAGATAATCCAACAGATTATGCAAAAGAGATCATTTTACTCCCTGACATTTAACATTGTCAGGACTCATATGTCGGTAGTAATCGATGCATAGAATTTTCTACCCTCCTCAAGAAAATCATTGAAAAGGTGGTTTAATAGGGTTGGGTGTGAAAAAGGTTATCAAGAACAATATTGTGTCACATGTATCACTTCATATCACAACACAAAGTAATGACTTATCCGTCATTTGATTTCAACCCATCTACAATCAACCATCATCAGCTTCTGAATGTATGTCATATGGATCCAACAAAGACAGGAAAGGAAACAATTCCAATAGTGGTAACAGAGGTATCATATTCATATAGTTCTTAGGGTCTGAAATACACTATGGTAGTTTTTCATAGTAGGTTAAATCTTAGATTTCATTTCCTTTCATGCATAGAAATGTATCTATGCTAGATTCCCTCTTTCAGTCTGCTCTGTCTCTCTGCAACTCTGTCTTCCTTCTAGTACATTTCTAGATATCTATCTCCCACACACATAAATTCCTTTGAGATATGACAATGGTATAAAATCCCTATTCGACCACATTCCTCTATGAAAGCCCTATTCGACCACATTCCTCTTTGATATTTTCTCATATCTCTACTTGGTGTAGATGGAATTTGATTCCTCTATGCCTCTTATTTCCTTAGAGGCTTAAAAATCAATTTGTTCCTGATCATGTATGGGAAAGAGTAAAATGAGTGAGTGGAGGACAGAGATTTCCATTAAAAGGACTGAATCTGAATACTAGGATTTAATCATTTTCCTTATTCACAATCATCTTAGCAATCTTTCTTTGGTTGAGTATTTGTTATCTCTTCTACCTGAAGCGGGTTCGAAACATGGGGTGTTGTGGCCTATGCATAGGAGAAGAATGGTTGTTTCATGTCAGAATACTCCTTGTTGGTAGAGGATGTTGAGATGAATATTCCTTGGGCCACTAAGTCTTTGGGTTTGAATCCTGTAGCTGTGAATATTTGGATAGAAAATGAGAGAGCCACCACTTTATTTCATAAATATCACTATGAGAATTTGTATGTGGTAATTGGTTGTGTCCGGAGAGAATCATTTTCTTCTCTTGCCTCCAAAGGATGTGCACAAGATGTATATAAAGGAATATCAGCTACGCATTATGTGAAATCATGCTTCTGTAGATTTACGATGCAGTTTTGGGATTTCATATGCTTCCTTTATTCATCCAAGTATGAACAAGAATATATGAAGAAACATGTCCTCCATCTACTAGTATTGGCACATGTGTTTTTGGTGCCATCCTCGAAACTAGTGTGCACGCAAAATTTGGAGCATGGATTGCTCACAACATATAAATTTATTGATGTATTACAACTGGCAATATTATGTGATGTACTACGTTTGAATATATTATGCACATGCCTTATTGCGAAGAGCTTCAAAATGGTTTCCAAGTTATAGGGATGGAAAGTGATGAGAGAGTCCAATCCTAAGTTGGAACAAGAGATTTTGGAATCTGTTGTTGAGGATGATTCTAGAAAGCAAGACATGCTTCACAAGATATACCTACAACTATATAATTTCATGGAAGCAATTTTTCACATATTCAGATATGGATGTCGAACAATAGGACCTTGTGAGAAGGATTTATATGAAAATCAAGGGCCTTGCAATTTCCCATCCTGCAAAGGGATTGAATTCTTAGTCCGACATTTTGTTGCCTATAAAACTAGAGACCTTGGAGGATGTGTACATTGCAAAAATCACCCAAGTGGTATTTAAATCTTTGGTGGCATAACGGAAACAAAGAGATTGAATTTTTTACTAGTGATCAAAGGAATGAAAAGGTTGTGACTGGTGGTCTCCACATAAAACATTTGTTGACCATTTTGAGCAAGTGACATAAGTTGGGTATTCTTCATAGTTTGTGTATTGTATGAATTTAAATGAAAACTTCTCGTATAGTTTCCTTCACTTTTGGTGATGAATATATGGTACATTAAATTCTAAAAATCAACTCAAATCCATAAACAAGAATAGTTGTATACTTGCAAATAGTTTTTTTTGTAAGTTTACTTGTACTTTTTGGAAATTAAGTTGAATGACATTGTAAACTGATGCATTTTTAGTAGAATTTGACACCTTGAATATCTTCTCACCTTGTACCTGATAGGGGGAACAATATCAATGATTGACAGTCATGCTTATGTTGACTCAAAATATTGTCACCTATTATAAAATCTCACAAAGTATTTTGAAGCCTATGGTTATAATTATTATATTGGTAATAGGTGTTTCCTTAGCATGATATACTTCATTTTTGTCCTTTTTAGTTAAATGGTTCATGGTTATCTTGCTATGCATATGATTGATATTGAAAGATTATTTGCATTTAGGTATGGAAGTAAAAAAAATCTCTGTCTTCTAGCACCATGGAAACTTTCATAAAAGGTAGACAAGAGAAATTTATCCAAGTCCAAGCATGTGGTTTAAATTATAAATCTTTTGGCATATAGATAGCTAGCAAATTCCATACATATGGTTGGAATTATATATCATGCATACTTTGAAGGAAAATGTTTGGGTCAATTCATGACCACATGGTTTCTAGATCTCCTTAAATATCCATAGAGCTCAATATATGAAGATTTCATATAACAAAACTCAAGTTAATTTGGGCCCTGTTATGATGGGTATTATGGAAAGTTGTTTAAAAAATTGGTTTGTATATCATATTGGAGGTAAGACTTTGCATGGAAAACAACCAACGTGTGACCTATGCTCAGATTGAAGTATACAATATGTGAATTATGTTTGGTTTGTTGTTGGCATTTTATAACGAGATCACATATGATATAGTTCTATCTTGGTTTATACATTTCACATGTGGTATATGTTATATGGATATATCCTATTTCAAAGTTATGAGGCAATATATTTGATGTTTATTTGATTTGACATAATAAAAAAATTGCGTGTTGTGAGGGTTATATGGATTGTTGACTGGGCATGCATTGCAATGGTTTGTTGGGTTGGTGACATGGTTGAGTTGGCCATGCATTGAAGGTTCCAGGACGCGGGCATTTACTCCACAATCCCATGCACTATCACTCTCTTTCTTCTTTGGTTTTGGGTCATTTTCTCTATTGAAGGTTGAGGAAAGAAGCTATGAGCTCTACCTTCTAAGACCGTGTTCTTGGTGTTTTCCACAATTCATTCACCCCTCAACTCTGGTTTAAAAAGTGCCATTGTACAAGGTATAAGCCAACAACTTGTTTTACATCTTCTACATTGAATTTTTCTTTATGAATGGTTATATTTGGCTTTGGTTAGCATTACTATGTGCACGAATTTATTCTTTTTCCCTTCTCTTCCATTTCTTGAAAGAAAAAGTGAGAAAAGTGTTTGTTGACAAAAAATTGATAACAATTTTGTTTGCAATATTCCATACTTTCACTTTCCATATCGATTTGCAATGAAAAAAGGGATTTTGGGCAACCCCTCATTTGCATGTTATTGAGACTCGAACTCGAGTTCTCTTTATCTTTTTAGAATTCCCTGTACATTTTGGGAATAGCCCAATTAGATTTTGTGGATAGAGTTAATGGGTTCGTCTTCTTGGAAGTATTTAAACTCATTATAGACCTGCTTTGCAATTTTAATGGTTCCTGCTATGTAATTTAAAATGGGTCTTAGTTATGGTTTAAATTGGTGAACTAAGAGTCTAAATTCCTATTCGAGCTCCCCCTCTACATTTTAATTCTAAAAGAAAATGTTGGGTTTTGAAACTAGGTTGAATTGTTGTGCTTTGTTGATTGATTTATACCCACACTTTGGTTTTGAATTTCGGGTAATGCTCAAGATGATATTTGAAACTATCTTTTGTTAAAATTGGATTTTCAATTCACAATTCAAACCACCATTCTCATTTTGTTTCCAAACGAGAGCCATTTTAAGTTGGTTGTATGTTTGGATAATTTTAAGTTTGAATTAGATTCTGGCAATGGATTATAGTATTTTATATGATACCCACACTTTCATTTTTCTCCATCATTTTGGATTAATGCACTGTGTAACTCCCAAATATGTTGGTTTGTAAACAATAGGGTAATAATTTATACCCTATCTTTGAAATGGCTCCCATGGGCTCGAACTTGGGTTTTTTGAGTTATAGTGTGTCCTCCCTTAAACACAAATGGTCATGTCATTGTGTTACTTACATGGTTGTATGATTCTTAGCGTGAGACTCTTTCATAAAACAAATGAAAAGTAATTGGTTTGAGATGAGAATTATGTAGGTCAAAAGTATTGCATGCATATAACATAGAACCTATACAATTGGCTGCAATAGTTACTTCGTGAACATTTTCTTTGATTTTTTTTTGTTTTGATGGTATAGAAAGAGAGTTCGAATATGGTTGGAGTGTGAAGTAACCACATTGAAGCCCACATCCTATATTACTTTGTTTCCATTGAGCAGTTTTCTACGACAATACTTCAATTTTAATAATGCATTCAAGATACAAAATGATCATAGTGTACCTATGATTATTTTTATTCATTGATTCTCTGGTCATGGATAGAGGAGAAAGAATACTTCCTTTTGAAGATATAGCATACTTATGTTCAACCAATATAAGATGTTTGATTAAAATGATGTTTATTTTGGATGTTATTAGAAAAAGAATTAATTGATAGTTTTGGATGGTTATACAAGCTTCATCTCCCATTGATAAATTCTATTTTTCATAAGTTAATGTTTTCTTGTCCTCACTCATTAAAATTTCATTCCTCGTATTTTTCCCTTTCCTATATAATTAAAGAAAGTGGAAATATGAAAGATATATAATTGGAGTATGTTGTTAACCTGATGAAACAAAGACATAGTTGAATGATAAGTTATGTTGTGTGGGTTGTGTATATGTAATATACAGTTATGGTTGAAAGAGATGAGGTATTGAACCATATTTCATTTTATACACTTCTATGGTTCATACTTTAAAAAGGAAATGACTTGTGTGCATGAAGATTGTAAAATTGGATAAAGGAAGTCATATGTTTTTTAAACGATTATTATATAGACCTATTTTCCCTCATCAAATTCAATTTACATAAGTCATTTCCCAAAATCCCTTTCATTAAATTATTTTTTTCCATTTCTATATTGTCTATATAATTAAAAAATATACATACAACTTAATATAATCAGCATGATAAAAAAAAAACATAATCAAATGATGTGAAAGGATTTGAGAATATTTTGGTTGATTTTAATCACGATGACATGGTTTAAAGTGAAGTGTTGAACAATATTTTTGGAATTTTTTGTACATATGTCTAAAAATGGAGGTTTTTAGATGGTGGATATTATGGTTGAATGTTATAATAGTTTGCATTGTTGTCCATGTTTTCACTTTTCCTTTTCACCTCCCATTTTTGTTGCATGGTTTTGTTAGTTTCAAAGCCAATTTAATCATGATGACAAATTTTGTTGGATGCTTATTGTGTCTTATGCATGTACTAACTTGACTATGATGGACATAGATGAGCTTCTTCAACATGGATAGCAACAGAGGAAGAAGGGGAATATTTCCTAATACATTTTGGCAACTTGGCGGGAATAAGAAATTGAGGTTCTCTATTCACTTTGATACTATTCAGATGAATTTCAACAACTAACTCAAATTGGTAATTTAAACCTTGGTTGATAACACACTTTGCCTCAGCCCCAAGTACCTCCTAATGTTATCTTGCAACCTCACCCTTTTATTTTCAATGTTCATGAGTCCCTTGTGCAGCCTCATAATGATGGATGGGGTAATATACTTGCCAATCCTTCTTTTGGTGACAATCATTGGTCCTTTGACTCCCCTCCTCCTCTAATTCATATTGTTTCCACTAATGCATAATTTCCTTCTCCATCAATTCACCCAACACTACCAGTTTAGAGTGTGCTAGCAACTGCTACTAATGCATCTATACTTCCTCCTCTTAATCCTCCTCCAAAAGATAACAAAACTACTCCTCATGAATCTCAAGTTGACAAAGGAAAACAACCAATTACTTCTACTAGCATGGCCAAATCATCTTCCTATACTCACTCCAAGATAAAATCAACAAGCAGTGGTAAAATAAGTTTAAATGATGTGTATCCAAAGGTAGCCCAACTAGAAGAAACAAAGTCTCAATATGAGGACCTCATCAGGGAAAGGGAACAATTTTTCAAAAATAAATTCCCTGGGCTATTTTGATTTTCTTTTATTATGACACTTTTTGGGGACAAATGGAACAACCATAATATTATTTTTGAAACTTTAAAATATCATGTTAAATTTATGGGAGATATAAGTGATATATGCCATGGTGTTTTGAATGCATGTTTATGGTATGCTATATGTTGTTGATTTTTTTTTTATATTTGATGATTATATGATGGAGAAACAATGAAAAACTATAATTGGTTATTGAAATAAAGGATGCATGATAGAGGGGGACCCCACCTATTTAGTTATTATATTATTTATTAATTATCCTTATCATAGAATTACTTGTCCGATTTATTAAATAAAGTTGTTTAACTTTAATAAATAAAAGTAGTTCAATTACTTGGATAACTACCTTTTAGGGAATAGAAGGACAAGGAAGGAGATGAGGAATTAGAGAGAAACACTTATGATAAGGTTTTCTCTTGTTTCATATTGAAATTTTTGAATTTCATTCTTACCTTTCTTGAGTTCTTTTTAAGAGATAAATCCCCTTGTTGACAGTAGGATCATTCTAAAGGTGGAAAAGAATAAAGGACTAAGAAGCATTGATATTTGACATTCTTTAGAAGGTCATTCATTTATCTTGGCAGTCTGTGTAGTTTTATTAGAATCCCTTAATTAATTTTCAATTCTGATTAAGATTATTTTGCAGAGTCAAGACTTGTTGAGCTTGTGTCTTGGTTGATCCAATACATTTTAGTATTGATCATTTTCTTTAAGACATTGGTTGTCTTTGTAGGATTGTTAAATTCCATCCTAGACTTCTAAGTCTGATTTTGGTCCTTACCCTCGCAAGGGGTTTGAAAAGAGGCATTTGGTTGTAACTTAGAAAAGTTATTGTTAATAAAAAATTGGTTTATTCTCAATTAAGACTTGTGTCACTGGTTTTCAAATTGTATGTATTCTTTATTTCATTCATTTTAATTTTAAAATCATTCACATATAAACATTTTTACATTTTTTTAGTCAAAACACACAACTTGATTACAACATCAAGCCCAAGAACATATTTCTTGAGAGTTGATTGATAATTTTGCATAGGCTATAAATCTAGGGTAACAATCCCACCTATCTCACCTTAGCCTAGTGAGATTAAAAAATGCTTGAGTGAGGACTTTACATTCCTCGCATCAACATTTATTTGGAGATCATTATGTGGATAAATCTTTTTACTCTCTAGTTTTGTTCTTTTTTATATTTTGATTTGTATTATTTGATTAATGACTTTGCCTTCCTGGAAACAACCTAACCTAAGGTTTCCTGATCAAAGAAGCATTTCTTCTTGTCCTTTTTATTTTATTCTTGAAGCTGCCCATACTTGGGAAGAATTTGAGTGTTCTTGAGAAGTTATTGCTAGAGACATTGAAATTTAGGATCAAAGAGAATCCCTTCAGAGGCAAGCTCGAAATGGACCTCCTCGGTAATTTATTGTCGTATGTCCACTAATTCTCATATTTCAAGAGGTTTAATAGGTCAATCACATGAATTTGATCCTCTCCTTGAAATAGGAAGGAAGAAAGAAATTGTAGAGAATATTCAGTCTAAACTCAGAAGATATTTTTCATATTTTTCTTCAGAAGTAACTAGGATTTCCATATATATTCCTCCAAGGAAACCTACAATGAATTCATACAATGGTTCTGGTAGTTCTAGTGCTTCCACATCTTCACAAGCTTCAACATATTACCTAATAGGAAGTATGTATAGCCATTACAATCCCATTGTATCGACTACAAATCCATCTAAGGTCATAAGACAATTTGGTTTGTTCAAATTTGAAGAAGATTTAGATACTACCCGAGGGTATGTATATTCTCCGCTTAATTTGAATCTAGCCACAACTCCTCTTCCTAAATTTAAATACAATTTGCCTAAGTTTCCTGATAATGGAACTATATCAGTCAATGGACACCTCATTGCATTTTTGAATGCCTATCATAACATTGGGGAAAATGAGAATGACACTTGTATGCGTCTCTTTGTAAATTCATTAGAAGGGAAGGTTGTGGCTGAATTTTTTGAATTACCACCCAATATTTTCTCAACTTGGGCTTAATTTTCTTATTGGTTTAAGTATACATATGGACAACCTCAAATTCCAACAGATAAACTCAAATAATACAATAGTATTGTTTATAACAAGGTTGAAGCTATAAAATATTTCAATCCACGTTTCACTAAATTGTATAATCAAATCTCGTAAATTATCAGACCTCATAATCAAGTCGCGTTGATGCATTATTATAATACTTTACATGTTGTTTATAGACATAGGCTTGAAGAAAAGAATGTTGATATTTTAGGATCTACATTACAATCATGCTTGGAATTTAAGGAACAATTGGCTAGGACAGGTCTTCCAAGTGAAGACTATGTTAAACAAACTGGTATGTCATTGTCTTGCAGTTGGTATAATATATGAGCAATTGATAGATTTATTTTGAGAGAAAAGGGGTAACTTCTATGTCTGCCACACTAAAGATTTTGCACAAGATTCTTTTAAAAATTAGCCAAATAATTTTCATCCTAATAATTATCCTCAAAAATCTATTCTTCCAAGGGCTTGGTGCAATTTTTGTGAAGATAACCATGATGAAAGTACCTGTGAGGTCAAAAAGAGTGCAAGAGACTAAATCTTTGGCAAAAAAGATAATTAAACTATTTCTTCCTTAGATTGGGATCTATAAGAGGATGTTGGGATGGTCAATATAAGAAACAAATCCTATTCAAATGAAGGTAAGGGTGGTCCTCCCAAAAACACTTTTACCCCAAGTTCATCCTCTCAGCAAGAAAACCCAAAACCCCTAGGTTACCAAAGGTGTGCAAAGTAAAGAGGTTTCTACCTCTTCTCCTTCTTCTTCTAAGTATAATATTATAAAAAAACTAGATAAATTTAAAGAAGATTCATCTTTACTGGATATGGTCACCATCCCAGAGCAACAAAGGCATCTGAAAGATTATATGAAAGGTAATATTTCCACAATTGCTAGTTTATATGAAGAGTCAAGTGAAGAAGGAATGTATATAAATAAAGTAGGTGCATATAACCCTATGAGTTATGTTAAAAATCCCCCCTTCTATGTATCAATAAAGACAATAGATAAAATTACCCATTGCTTCCTAATTGATGGAGGGTCAGGTCATAATGTTATGCCAAAGATTATCATGGAAGAATTGGGTCTTTCATGTACACACAAGAATTCAAAGAGTATGTTGTTTTATAATAGTCAACAACAAGTTACAATTGGTGAAATCAAATACGTAACATTAGTCTTTTGTGCTCATCCAGAAATAAGAACCACCTGCAACATTCAAGTAGTAGACACGCAAATCAATAATTATTATATCATTTTAGGAAGAGATTGGAAGACATTGACTAGTGGCTACATTTGTTTAGATGGATCACACATTTCCCTCTCTAATAATGGACATAACATCATTTTCCTCAAGGAAGGACAAATCTTTCCATATATTGAGAGTCTTCCAAAACCTCATGTAAATTATATTGAGGAATACCTAGGTGTATATTCATTTTTTCTTGAAGAAGATGATGATTATATTTACCCTCCTCAAAGCCTGAATATGGAATGTGGCACATGCACTTTGATGGTTCATGTTCAAGTGATGGTAATGGAGAAGGTATAATATTGTACTCTCACATAGGAAAAATTCACAATTTTTCTTATAGATTAGAATTCGCTTGCACCAATAATATTACAAAATTTGAAGTCTTGATCCCTGGAATTGAAAATACTTTTAATCTTGGATGCTATCATGTTACTATTTTTGGGGATTTAGAGATGACGGTAAATATGGTTAGAAGAATATATACCCCCTCAAACAAGTTGATGAAAATATATACACGAGTAGTGTGGTATCTGATTTCAATTTTTTTATCTTTTAACATCACACACATCAGGAGAGAGTTGAATTCAATGGTTGATAGGCTTGCTATTTTTGCAGCCAGTCCTACAAGGCAATTTCTGCCTCAAAGGCTTGATTGTACATTCATTTATTTACATCGTCCACATTTTCTGAATAATGTAGAATCATGGCAGGTTTTTCCTTATGACAAAAGTATTTGTGATTTCTTACAGAATGATCCTATTAAATGAAAGGAAATTATAACTTTGGAAGATATTAAATTTCCTAAAGGATGACTCCTCTAGAGATATTATTCTCACCTAGTGATGTTGGAAACAAGAAAGACATAAAGTGGATGATTCAAAAATAAAGAATTGTGATATTTTTTTACTGAATATTGGGACTCAATATAATCTAAAGACTTTGAAAATTGGAGCCCAATGTTCAAAAGAAGAAAAACATAAACTCGTGGAGTTATTCTGTGCATTCAAGGATGTCTTTGCTTGGTCATATGAGGATCTTCATGGTTTTTATCCTAATGTTATTCAACATGATATTTCCATTAAGGAAGAAGTGAAACCAGTTAGGAAAAGGCAAATACCTATAAATCATGCCTTATAAGCAACCATGATAAAGGATGTTGAAAAGTTGATTAGCTCACATTATTTTTCCTATAAAATATTCTAAGTGGGTGTCTAATCTTTCCCTAGTGTGGAATAAAAATGGCGATATTAGATTATGTGTTGATTTCCATGTTTTTAATATGGAAAGTGTGAAAGACAATTTTCCTCTTCCAAATATGGAATTAATTTTGCAGCAAGTGGTAGGGTCACAAATGATGTCCCTGTCAGAAAGTTGGCTTAGTTTGATGGACAGTTGGTATGGATTGTTGGTTGACATTTATGTCAAACATTGGAGAGTGATATTGTATATTGATTTCAACCCTTGGAGAAAGTCCGGTAGTGAATTCCGGTAGCACAAAGGTTTGGGTAATGGACCCAAGTTTGTTTGATGTATAATGGTATGTGTTTTAATATATTTGAAGGTAATAATATTCTATATGGGTAGTACATGTCATGCCATTTCTGTTGGTATGTGGAACGTCACATAAATCCTCATGGTTAGAGAGTTATGGCCATGAGAAGTTGGAGAACCCAGGATTGGGTAATGGACCCAAGTTTGTTTGATGGATAATGGTATAAGTTTTGATATATTTGTAGGAAATAATATTCTATATGGATAGTACATGTCATGCCATTTCAAGTGGTATGTGGAACATCACATAACACCTCACGGTTAGAGTGTTATGGCCATGTGAAGTTGGAGAACCCTCATGAGTCATCTAGAAGCCCCAAAAGGTCATAGTCAAAGTGGTTTAAGATATTTTAGAAGGTAAATAATAAAGTGAAGTAATGAATGTACTATAAGTCAAAGTGAATACAAAATAAATTATTTAAATAATAAATTTAATGGAGAAATTAGAAGTGGGTTAACCCTAAAATAAGGAAAGTGGGTTAAGATGGTTAAAAGGTAACCCCTTGAGAAAGCTACATGAAAGTATAAATAAGAGGCAAGGCTCTCTCATTTTAATCACACTTGAGCATATTGAATATCTACAAGTGACTGAGGTAACCAAAGGATATCTAAGCCTAATTTCAGAGGGAAGGTGAAGTAAACAAGGCCGAAATTCAAGGGAGGATAAATTCTTTTGATGATGCTTTCTAAGGTATGTTATTTACAGGTGATCTCACCATTTTCGCAATAAATTTTTTTATAGAATGATTCAGACCATGAAATTGGGAGGCCATTGAGGAAACATATATAAGTAGTTGTGATACAAATTTCATCTTGTGGGTCGTTGTAGTTTTGGAGTTACACGCCGTGGAAAATAGGGTTTGTGGCTAGTCCTGAAACTAGTCTAAAATGTGTTTCGGGTAAAAACGTAATAAATTCTTCATAACAAATCCAAATTCAATAAGACAAAATGTATTGGTTATAGTACAGTTTGTAGTATTCTTTTTAAATTTTCATATCCATACAAAAAATATTCCATGCGGGGCACCCCCTACAAGTTCTCTCTCTAGAATAAGCCATAATTCAACAAGGTATGTCATTTTTTCTATTATTCCTTTTCTGAGAGGTTCCAAGTAGTGAAGTCTGGAGGAATTGCAAAAAATAAATTGAAGACCATTGTGTACCATTTTTAGATCTTTATTCATTACAGGTATATAGTTATGATTATTTCAAGTTAGGGTTGTTGACTAATCCAAAATTAGTCATGTGCGACTAAAGTAAAGTTTGATGAAAATGCTAGTATCTTGTTGTTAAAGTTAAGGAAGGTTTGCAGGTATGTGATCTTATACACCAGGTCTATTACAGAGTTACAAATCAGATTTGGATATGAAATTGATCAGGGATTTTGGTTGAGGTACATGTTGGGTACATGGTTGAGACAAGTAGTTGATGAGTTGGCACATACATGAGGTGTATAGTTGATGATGTTGGT
>ML783615.1:623974-636043 GCA_009831015.1 Picea engelmannii | reverse complement strand
TACATATTGATGAGTCATAGTTGATGAGTAGTTGATACATGATTGGTACATACTTGGTACATGGTTGGAGGCACTTGTTAGTAGTATTTTTGACACATGGTTTATGGATGATGTAGCATACTTGTATTGGTATATTATTAGAATCACATATTGATCTTGGTGATGATTATGAGTTGTTGTGTTATGCTTGGTTGATGCACATATTTGAGAGTTGTCTTGGTGATTGATCTTGGTGAGTAGATCTTATTTGGTTGATAAGATTGATGGTACAGGTTGATTACAGATTGTTTAGTGCAGGTTGGTGCATGGTTGATGCACTTGTTTATGGTACTGATTGATTACAGGTTGTTTGGTACAGGTTGGTGCATGGTTGATGCACTTTTTTATGGTACAAGTTGATTACAGGTTGAGGTACAGATTGATGCATGGTTGATGCATGGTTCAGGTTATTGGTACAGGTTGTTTGATGTAGGTTGATTGGTACATGTTTACAGCAATATATCTCACAATGATAGTGGGAGAGTGGTTCCATCATTCTACTTATACGCCAGGGCGGTTGGATGGGGCAATGACAGGTGGTTGTAGCCACCTTCCAGTTGTAGCCAAAGAACATAGGGGGTTGTAGCCTCCTTCTCATTATAGCCAGAGAATTGGGGAGTTGGATCTTCCCTCGAGTTGTATCTTGAGAAAATAGGGGGTTGGAGCCTCCTTCCAGTTGCATCTAGAAAAGAAAAGGAAGTTGGTGCTTCCAATGAATGTAATTCTTAAAGACGTATAAGAAAAAACATTCTGTATTTTTCTCTCACTTTGGGTTTCCACATAAAACACTGGTGTATTATGTATGTGTGTGATTGTTCATTTGTTCATTGTTTATTTACTCTGCAACTATTATATGATAATGCTACATCGATATAACACTTTCATTTTATGGTGAAAAATGATTAAATTTCTTTATTACTAATTTACCGCCCGTCTCAGTAATCCAACAATTGGTATCAGAGTCAGTTCCTTTAGGAAACAATTTAAGCACTGGAAGGAGATCATGGATTATTCTGAGAATGGAGTACCAATGTTTAATGCTCAGAATGGTTTTAAGTATGAGATGTGGAGAAGAAGGACGAAAGTATTTTTACAAGAACAGGGACATTATATTTGGCTATCAGTTGTTACATGATATGATAGTTCAAAAAGGGAAAATACTGCAGCCAAGAAGGAATTGAAGAAGAATAAAAAAATAGCAATGGATTTCATCTGGGAAGGATTACCTAATCCGGTAAGAGAAAAGGTTGGTAAATGTTCATCAACCAAAGAACTTTGGGATAAGTTACATGACATATATTCTTCACCCATCGCAGATTCAGAAAATGCCAAACAAGATGCAGATACAAATCAAGAAGAATTATGTTCACCATGTCAAACAGATTCAGAAGATGAAGAGTACATGATCACCAGAGGTATATTGTTTTTCTTTAATTGTGAAAAACGTGGACATCTTGAAATAGAATGCCATGAAGGAAATGAGACAGAAAAACTAATTGAAAAGGAAGACAATTATGAAGCAAAATTGATTAGTGCTTTATATAAACTAAGAGAAGAAAACAAGTCACTCAAGAAAGAATTGATGAAACAAAAGGAAAGTGTTCACATTTTTTAAGAAGCCCAATAGGTCATCAAGAACTTAAGAACTCAGCTAGAAGAAGCTAGAAAGATCGAAGAAAATCTTGAATATCAAAAGCAGTATTTGGAAGCCAACATAAAAGCACAGAAGGAAGAAGCAGAAATGGGAGAGAAGATATTGACAGATCATCTTAAGAAAAGAAATAACGATCTAAACCAGCTTGAGGGAGATTTTGGTCAAGAAGAGAAAGGACTTGAAGAAGAAATAATCACATTAAAAATTCAGCTTGAAGAAGCAAAAAGAATAGAAGAAGTCATGAAGTCTGAGATAATGAAGAAATAAGAAGAGGTTGAGAAGCTTGAAGAAGAAGTTGTCACATTGAGAAGTAAGATTGCCAAGCTCAACAAGAATGTTGAAGAGGCATAAACATCCACATCAGTTATAGAGAATGAAGAGAAGCACTCAAGGTTGCTAGAAAAGAAGAATGAAGAAAATAGAAAGAGTTATGTAAAAGTACTCAAAGGAAGGAATCATGGTCAACCAGAATCTAAGAAAACTATTGAAGATACATCTTCAAGAATACCATTCATGTTCAAGCCACAAAGAAGCTTCAATCATGATCATAATAAGTCAAGGCAAAAATTTAGAAGGAATACACCACAAAGAATATCATTCAATCCCAGGAATGAAAATTTCTTTTATGGTCATTTTTTTTATTGTACTAATTTTAGACATAAGGTTGCAGATTGCAGGGATTATAAAAAAAATGTTCAAGCAAGAAGTGCATATGTGGCCCCACGTAACATTGAATGTTACAAATGTCATAACTATGGACACATAGCTAGTGATTGTAGAAGCATGATCGATACTTCCATGAAAGAAAACATTTATATAAGATATAAGAAAGTATGGATAAGAAAACACGAATAACAGGTGAACAAAGACTAGGTCCCAGAGATCGCAAGATTGGTAATAAAACGAGATGAAGAAAATTCTACAGAGAAAAAGAAAGATGTCAGATACATAAGGGTTTGGAAGATAACTGAAAGAAAAGAAGGACAGGTAAATAAGGAACAAGTTCAAGAGATTGTACTTTCAGGCATTGTAGTGAAAGATTAATCCACAGAAAAAAAAGAAGAAGTTAGAGCTTAGAGAGATGATGAATCTACCAATGAAGATGATGATGAATACACATCAGAGCATGAATTGTTATGAGCCATCCGGCTTAGAGAATCCCATGTAATATGAATATTAGACAGGGGGAGTTTATGCAATAGCTGTGACAGACCAAAGAACCATCCTTCGAGCAGCTTGCATAGTTTGGGAAGACAGATCCAGAGAAGTCAGTTAGCAGAAGTACAATTTGATGGATTAATCAAGACTTCATGATAGTATAGTGATAAATGGGTCATCATTATGGAAAATTGCGCAAGTAGAGTCTTGGAAAGTATGGAAGAGAGCATGGATTCATAGATTGGTTCAAAGAGTGGTTCAGAGACAAAGGAACATTATCATAATAGATGATAATTACACAGGAAATAGCTCAAACAATGTTAATGGATTTCAAATTGACAAATATATTTTGGACACGTGCAGTGCATACAACAATTCACATTCAAAACAAAGTAATGCTCAGAAACAACAATGACAAAACTCCCTACGAACTATGGAAAGGAAGCGTAGACAACAACCTCTACATCAAGGTAACTCAAGGTAGTATTTTATTAATTGGAATTTATGTTGATGATATTGTTTTTTGAAGTACTAATGACAGGTTAAGCCAGAAATTTGCAAAGGATATGAAGAATGAATTTGAAATGTCATTACTTGGAGAACTATGCTTCTTTCTAGGTCTTCAGATATGTCAAAGAAACCAAGGAATTTTTATTTCTCAAACTAAGTATATTAGAGAAATGCTAAAGAGGTTCGGAATGGAATATTGCAAACCAGTTACCACTCCTATGAAAACCAGTTGCAAGTTGAGAAAAGATGATGATTCAAAGTCTATAGACCAGTGGCAATACATGTCAATGATTGGTAGCTTACTATATGTGACAACATATAGACAAGATGTAATCCAGGAAGTTGGACAGGTGGCACGATTTCAAGCAACACCAAATGAATCACATGTCTTAGCAGTAAAGAGGATTTTCAGATATCTCAAAGGAACAAAAGAGTTTGGATTATGGTATCCAAAAGGAAAGGATCTATCACTTATTGCCTACATAGATGCAGATTGGGCAGGTTGCATTGATGACCGACAAAGCACCGGTGGTGCAACGTTCTACTTATATATACAAGTTGAGTATGATGAGCCCATTCTAATATATTGTGATAATACAAGCGCCAACAGTATCTCAAAGAACTCGATGATGTACTCCAAGAAGAATCACATTCCAATAAAGTATCACTTTCTATGGGAAGAGGTTGCAGAGAAGAACATCAGAGTTGAATATGGGGGCACAAAAGAACAAGTAGAATACATCTTTACAAAACCGCTTCCAAGGGAATCCTTTGAGTATTTTCGCCAGAGACTCAAAGTAATTTCTACTCCAAAATGAATGTTTTTGAATGCTTATCTTATATGTCTTAGATTTACACAAGGAAACACCATAAAGAGGATAGTGCAGGTTGGGGGATCAGTTTTAGGAAGAGTTCAGTCAGGGGGAGTATTCTCAAGGACAATTTAGTTAGGGGGAGCATCCCCGGATGGAAATATACCTTTGTCATTGATGACAAAGGGGGGGGGGGATTTATCAGATGCGGGATAGAAATGATTGGAGAGAGAGCACAGAGGCATGTAGATAGGGGGAGTAGCCCAAGGAGAGTTCATTCAGGGGGAGCAACCCCAAAGGGAGATACCCTTTTCCATTAATGTCAAAGGGGGAGAGATATAAACATTGATGAGGAGTATAAGAATGAATGTTATCATCACTAAGTGTTTCCATCAATGTTGGTGTTGCCATCAATGCCAAAGGGGGAGATTGTCAGAAAGTTGGCTTAGGTTTATGGACAATTGGTATGGATTTTTGGTTTTCATTGATGTCAACCATTGGAGACTGATATTGTATAATGATGTCAACCCTTAGTGATTGATGTCAACCCTTGGAGAAAGTCCGGTAGCACAACGGTTTGGGTAATGGACCCAAGTTTGTTTGATTTATAATGGTATGATTTTTAATATATTTGAAGGTAATACTATTCTATATGGGTATTACATGTCATTCCATTTCCGGTGGTATGTGGAACGTCACATAACTCCTCACAATTAGAGAGTTATGGCCATGAGAAGTTGGAGAACCAAGGATTGGGTAATGGACCCAAGTTTGTTTGATGGATAATGGTATGAGTTTTGATATATTTGCAGGAAATACTATTCGATATGGATAGTACATGTCATGTCATTTCTAGTGGTATGTGGAACCTCGCATAACTCCTCACGGTTAGAGAGTTATGGCCATGTGAAGTTGGAGAACCCTCATGAGTCATCTAGAAGCCCCAAAAGGTCAAAGTAGTCAAAGTGGTTTAAGAGATTTTAGAAGGTAAATAATAAAGTGAAGTGATGAGTGTACTATAATTCAAAGTGAATAAAAAATAAATTATTTAAATAATAAATTTAATGGAGAAATTAGAAGTGGGTTAACCCTAAAATAAGGAAAGTGGGTTAAGATGGTTAAAAGGTAACCCCTTGAGGAAGCTACATGAAAGTATAAATAAGCGGAAAGGCTCTCTCATTTTAATCACACTTGAGAATATTGAATATCTACAGGTGAATGAGGTAACCAAAGGATATCTAAACCGAATTTAGAGGGAATTTGAAGTAAAAAAGGCTGAAATTCAAGGGAGGATAAATTCTTTTGATGATGCTTTCTAAGGTATGTTATTTACAGGTCATCTCACCATTTTCGCAATAAAAAATTTTCTAGAAGGATTCAGACCGTAAAATTGGGAGTCCATTGAGGAAACCTATCTAAGTAGTTGTGATACAAAATTCATCTTGTGGGTCATTGTATTTTTGGAGTTACACGCCATGGAAAATAGGGTTTGTGGCTAGTCCTGAAACTAGTCTAAAAGAGTTGTTTCGGGTAAAAATGACATAACTTCTTCATAACAGATCCAAATTCAGTAAGAAAAAATGTATTGGTTAGAGTACATTCTATAGTATTCTGTATAAAATTTTCAGATCCATACAACAAATATTATGTGCGGGGCACGCTCTACAAGTTCTCTCTCTAGAATAAGCTAGAATTCAACAAGGTGTGCCATTTTTTCTGTAACTCCTTTTCTGAGAGGTTCCAAGTAGTGAAGTCTGGAGGAATTGCATAAAAGACACTGAATACCATTGTATACCAATTTTATATCTTTATTCATTACAGGTACATAGTTATCATTATTTCAAGTTAGGGTGTTGACTGATCCAAAATTAGTCATGTGATACTAAAGTAAAGTTTGATAAAAATGCTAGTCTCTTGTTGTTAAAGTTAAGGAAGGTTTGCAGGTATGTAATATTATACACCAGGTCTATTATAGAGTAACAAATCAGATTTGGATGATGAAAATGATGAGGGATTTTGGTTGAAGTACATGTTGGGCACATGGTTGAGACAAGTAGTTGATGAGTTGGCACATACATGAGGTGTACAGTTGATGATGTTGGTACATCTTGATGAGTCATAGTTGACGATTAGTTGATACATGATTGGTACATACTTGGTACACGGTTGGAGACACTTGTTAGTAGTATTGTTGACACATGGTTTATGGATGATGTAGCATACTTGTATTGGTATATTATTAGAAGCACATATTGATCTCGGTGGTGATTATGAGTTGTTGTGTTATGCTTGGTTGATGCACATCTTTGAGAGCTGTCTTGGTGATTGATCTTGATGAGTAGATCTGATTTGGTTGATAAGATTGATGGTATAGGTTGATTACAGATTGTTTAGTACAAGTTGGTGCATGGTTGATGCACTTGTTTATGGTACAAGTTGATGCATGGTTGATGAACTTGTTTATGGTACACATTGATTACAGGTTTTTTGGTACAGTTTGGTGCATGGTTGATGCACTTGTTTATGATACAGGTTGATTACAGGTTGAGGTATAGGGTGATGCATGGTTGATGCATGGTTCAGGTTATTGGTACAAATTGTTTGGTTTAGGTTGATTGGTATAGGTTTACAACTGTATATCTCACAATGATAGTGTGACAGTGGTTCTATCATTCTACTTATACATCAAGGCGGTTGGATGGGGCAAGGAAAGGTGGTTGTAGCCACCTTCTAGTTGTAGTCGAAGAACATAGGGGGTTGTAGCATCCTTCTGGTTGTAGCCAAAGAATTGGGGAGTTGGAGCTTCCCTCGGGTTGTATCCTAAGAAACTGGGGGGTTGGATCCTTCTTCTAGTTGCAGCTAGAAAACAAAGGAAGTTGGTGCTTCCAGTTAATGTTATTTTTAAAGACGTATAAGAAAAATAATTCTGTGGTTTTGTCCCTCTTTGGGTTTCCACGTAAAACATTGGTGTATTGTGTATGTGTGTGATTGCTCATTTGTTCATTGTTTATTTACTCTGCAACTATTGGATGATAATGCTACATTGATATAACACTTTCATTTTATGGTGAGAAATGATTAAATTTCTCTATTACTGATTCACCCCCCTCTCAGTGATCCAACAGTCCCTTCTTGATGTTTTTTCAAGTTATAATCAAATCAAATTCAAGAGGGATGATAAATACAAAACCACATTTACTACTTCTTGGGGCACCTTTGCATATGAAAGAATGAATTTTGGTATAATAAATCCAGGAGTTAATTTCTAGAAGGCTATGCAAATAGCATTTGACGATCTTATCGGTAATATTATTTAAATCTATCTTGATTATTTAACTATCTATTCTAGAATCCAACAAGATCATTTTGATAATCTTAGAAAAGTTTTCTTGCATTGCAAAATTTTTGGAATGTTCTTTAACCCTACAAAATCAATCTTTGGTGTCGCACAAGGTAAACTTCTCAGTCATATCATTTCTGATTCGGGAATTAGTATTGATCCCGAGAGGGTTATCGCAATCCAAAATATTCATGATCCTTCTTCTAAAAAGGAGATTCAATCTTTTATGGGTAAAATCAATTTTGTTAGAAGATTTATCCTTGATTTTGAAAGAATGGTTAAAACAATTCATAATATGCTTAAGCAATATAGATCATTCTCATGGAATGATGATACAAAAAAATATTTTGTAGAAATCACTAAAGCAATTACTTCTGCACTGTTTTTGGTGAAACTGAATTTTGAAAAGTATTTCATTATCTATACTAATGCTAATGAAGAAGCAATATCTTCTATCCTTCTTAAAAAAATATAATCAAAACAACGGGAAACCTATAGATTACATGAGCTAAATTTGATCAGATGATGAATTTAAATACAATTTGATTGAAAAACATACATATGCTCTTGTAAAAGCTATTGAAAATTTTCTCCATTATATATTAGGAAAACGTACACAGGTAAAAGTCCTTTTTCCTACTGTCAATTTTTTGCTTTCTCAAACACATGTTTTAGGAAAAATTTCACACTGTCTTGCCAAGATACAAGAACATGACTTCTTGGTAACAACTTCTCACATAACTAAGGGACGGTATATGGCCTTACACCCGACTCAACATCCTTAACCAAGTGTTTCTTCTGAACATGATGAGGATTCTTTGTATGCACTTTTTCTTGTTGAAAATAAAAGTCTTGATTTAGCAGAACATCCTTGGTACAAGGACATCATCTATTATTTGGAATTTAAAAATTGTCCTGATAATCTAGAAAACCATCAACGTAGGAGGGTTCGCCTTGAAGCCTCCAAATATTTAATCTTAGGTACTTCTCTCTTCCATAGAACTATTAATGGATCGTTGTTACATTGTGTACAAAATGAAACAACTCAAAAAATATTAAGGGAAATTCATGGATCAACATACTCGTGTATTCATATTGGTGGTCATTTTGTTGCAAAATCCACTACAATCAAAATCTTGAGAATCAGTTATTACTAGCCTTTGATATTCAAAGATTCCTATAAATTTGCACATGATTGTGATGAATGTCAAAAGTTTGCAAGAAAATAAAAGTTCTTTAACATTCCTTTAAAACCATTTCTCCGATTTACCTTTTTTTCTAAATGGGGATTATATTTCATTGGTCATATCAATCTTTCATCTTTTGTTGGACATATTTTTATCCTAACAACAACAGACCATTTCTCCAGTGAACTAAAGTTGTACCACTCAAACATCCATAGGATGAACAGGTGATATATTTCTTGTAATCTGATATATTCTTTCATTTTGGTATTCTGATAGAAATTATCACTAATAATGGGTTAGTTTTTATTTTTGCAAAATTTACCCAATTTCTAAATAAATTTGGGGTGAAGCATTTCACTTCATCCACTTACTATTAGCAAGGAAATGGGCAAGCTGAGTGCACAAAAA
The DNA here is from genome assembly GCA_009831015.1 of Picea engelmannii. NCBI lineage: Eukaryota > Viridiplantae > Streptophyta > Pinopsida > Pinales > Pinaceae > Picea > Picea engelmannii. The sequence goes on along the minus strand of ML783615.1, from coordinate 626,935 downwards.
AAAAATGGTTAAGATTCTTATAAAAAATCTTATAAATGATAAACCCCATTAGTGGCACACATTACTCACCTATTCCTTATGGGAAGACCGAACCACCACCAAAACTAGCACTGCCCATACTCCTTTCCAACTGTTATATGGCCAATAAGCTATTATGCATGTGGAACTTGAGTCAACTTCCCTTCTATTAGAATTGCAACTGAAGAGTTGAACTCTACAAACATCCCTTAAAGGATTAGTGCCTTGTTGACTTATGAAGAACAACGGAGCCATGCTCTCAAAAATCTCAATAAGAGACAGCTATATATCAAAAATTCTTTTAACAAAAGAGAAAAATCAACTACTTTTGTAACTGAAGAAAAAGTGTTACTTTGGGATTTTGTTCATCCCGACAAAGATAAGCATACAAAGTTTCATAATTTTTTATTAGGTCCTTATATAATCGCCTCTAATGTTGGTAATAATTATTATTTGATGAAAGGCATGGATGGGAGATTGTTTTCTTATACAACTAATGGTTCACATTTGAAACACTATGTCGAACCTGTCTGACTTTCTTTACTACTCGTGTTTCCTATATATAATTTAAATTTTTATGCCTATGCATTTTTATAGCTTTATTACTCTTTTATATTAAAATTTTATTTTTATGTTTGATTTAGATTTTTCAGTCAAATTGGATCAATTAAGTCACTGGTATGATCCTTTATTTGCAAAATTTTCATTAATCTTCTCTAAAATAAACAACAAAGTTAAATGAATGGTTTTCGGTCCACAACACTGCTTATGTAGTTTTTGTTGTACCTACAAAATGTCTTGTTAAAACATGAAGGTTATAGTTGTTTCCCTCTTCTTCTTTCACGTGCTACTCTTAATGAGTGATCATTTCAAGAGGTTGTGTTGCCACAGAGTGCCCAAAACCTACTGAATATGTTGCATGTGCTCCTCCCAAGTTTTGTTGAAGATGAGGATGTCATCCTGTTAAGGTCCTAACCCGCACATAGGTAGATCAATGTATTCTGATGTAATAAAGGTCAATATTAATAAGGCCTTTCAATAAAATAGAATAAGGTGGATGTAAGAAGACCTAATAGAAGATTCTGCTTCTAGAAGGATCTTCCTCTAGATGCTTCTCTTAATAGACATATTTAGTATAAATAAGGGTCAAGGGTATGAAAACCCTAGCTTGGAGATTATTGTAACAGAGCGCTGCTCGATTGGAGGTTGCCCCCTCGAAGAGGCCTGTGAACATTGCTTTCTGAATCAAAGTGCTATTTCTATTGTTGTTCTTATATCATTTATGTGTTATTGTGAAGATTATGCTGGATATTTCACTGTTATTCTGCCATTTCTAGCATTTTATTTATGTTCTGCATATTTTATATATATGGTATCTTGCAAGTGGTATCAGAGCACTTTCCTTGGCAGAAATTGTGGGTATTTTTTTTTTTCAGGGTAGAGACGCATTCCGACGTCTTTAAGCCACAGAGATCTGTCATTATGCGCATAAACCCGCGGTTGAGGGATTCATACATGCAGGAAATACAAGTGGTTCTTAAGCACACATCTATTGGCCACCCTTGTAACCCCTGTTGGTACCCCTTCGAGTGGTAGCGCATCAGACAACACCTGTGTACGGATCGACCTAGATTTCTTGAAGCCCTCTTTAGATAAACCTATCGGCCGCCAGACTACTATAGTGTCACCGAGAACAACACTCGGGAAGATACTCTCTAGTACCTAGGTAGTCGGGTAGTACGGATAAGGGTACGATCTATCCTCCTTAGTTAGTGCCCTGAGATATTGGGCCGAGTACTACTATTGGACCCCGCACGTATATCAAAGAGCTATAGCACAGGGAAAACCCTTGTCTGTAGAACCCTTGAATACCTAACCCTTGGGGAACATAAACATAAACATAAACAAATTAAACCGGCGAGATCTATTGTTGTGCATTTGTGTTCGGGTTGCCAAGTAAATACACATTTCTTTCTGGTTAAGAATTTGGGGATTTCAACACTGCAACATTCTTCAGACTAAAGTATAACCCCGCAGCTGTAAAAAAAAAAAAAAAGTTTGGAAATTTTTTCACCATTATTTGAGACCTATTCCATTAGATTCATTTCTTCTCCCTTATCACATCCATCCATATCATTTTTCTGCAAAAATTTCTGACCCCGCCCGCTCCCTTTGCAGTTCACCCATCCTCATGGCCCATACCCATAGCCAAGAACTGGAGTCTCACTTCAACACCTTGCAATCTGGTTTCCTAGAGACCCAACAAGAAGTGCAACAACTCAGTGCTACTATTGCCTCCCGTGATACATCCATCAATACCACCATCAATGCATCCGTGAATGCAGTCGTGCAGTTCGCAATAGCGGAAGTCAAACACGAACTGACCACCCAGCTTGAATTTGTCTTTGCATCACTCTGCACCAAACTCAAGATCCCTACATATGACTCTTTTCCTGATGCACATACAAAGACTGAAGGTGAAACTTCTTCCCATTCCTTTCATCCCCATCACTTTCAATGGGACATATGCCTTCCGCGGGTGGATGTAACAAAATTTGATGGCTTGGACCCCACTGGTTGGGTCACCCAAATGGAACATTATTTCTCTCTCTACAACATTACAGATGACTTGGCCAAACTCCGGTATGGTTTTCTCCATCTAGATCAAGAACGCTGGCAATGGTGGCAATGGAGAAAAACTTCCCGTCAAGGGTATATTGCTTGGACCCAATTTGTGACTGAGATTTATGAATGCTTTGACACTGACACCAACCATTTGGGTCGTTTGAAAAAATTGAATCAATCAGGCACAGTAGAAGACTTCATAGCTGCATTTGAGCGCCTGGATTTTCGAACAGAGGGCATGACTGATGCTTTCTTTCGAGAGTGTTTTATCAGTGGCCTCAAGGAGGAGATTCGGGCCCATGTCCTCATGGCTTGACC
>ML783615.1:604971-615031 GCA_009831015.1 Picea engelmannii | reverse complement strand
TATTCAAGGAAAATATTAGAAAGATTAATTTTCACATTATCATCTTCACAAATCAAGGAAAATATTAGAAAATAATTTGATTGAGAGTTTCTCTATTCTTCTTGGCAATCTCCTCATAAATCCATAAGGCCAATTTTTTTTTGTTTTTGTAAATCAGAGTAGAAAGTTATATTACTGTAGAAAATATGATACAAAATGGGGATCATGGTATGCCTAAAGAAAACCAGGCCAGGGGACCCTTACTATTGGTTTTTAATAACAATCCTAGAGGTAGTTGGTCTGCCAAAATTGGAAACTAGACCAGACCTCCCTTTTCAAAGTATGAGAAGCATAGTAAAAAAAGGAGCTAACTAACCATTCAACTGAAAATACTAAATCCTTCCACAAAATATACTACACTCTACTACTTCCTGGGCATGACTGCCATTAAAGAACAAAGACATTACAGACAGAAAGCTAAGAGTCGCTACAGCACTTGGGGATGATCCTTCACCCCACCCGCTTGGCCCTTGTTGTCCTCTTTTGGGGAGACTGTTCTGGTTCTTCTAATCTGGGTTGGTCCTCCTTATCCATACACAGGTGTGATGTCCATATGGTGGACGTATCTCAAGAAAAGTTGGAATTGCGTAGCCAACCTCTCTTGTTTACTTTTTTGGTCCTTTTCAACCTCCACTAACAGCTTGATAATAGTTTACAATCCGCTGATACGATGTTGGATCTCGTCCAACATAGTTTTAACCTCTCAGCGATCTTCCTGTCTTGCCTCCTCCAGATCAGACTTTACTTTCCCGATCAACATTTTGGTAAACCATGTCGTCTCTACCGTTTTATGGTAGAGGGTCTCCCTAGGATGGGTAGCCCCCAGGTCTGTTATCCATTCTGCCTCATGCGCTATCTCCCCCCACTCTTTACCACTCTGCTCCTCCTTAATTTATTCTTCCCACTTGTTGATTGTTGCCTTCCCTTTCGGAGAGACCAACGTATGGAATGTGTTATCTGCCTCTCTCGCAGCCTGCTCAATTCTAGTCAAATGCCTCAAGCTTTCCGAGATATCCTTACCTAGGGAGATTCTCTTTCTCTATGTATGTTTCAAGAGAGCGATGTTTTTATGTCTACTCGAATATCCATGCTTCCCTTTCTCCCATTTCCTTACTCTGCGTCTCTCCTTAATTATCCTTCTCCTGAGACTATAATTTTCCCTACTAGCTAACACCTTCTGGTTGCAATCTTGTCTGCAACTCTTCTTCTTATAATGTTCCCTCTTATGTGGGCATGTACCTCCTACTAATTTTATCCTGAGGTGGTGAGATCGACCTTCATTATTGGCTGGTAAGGCTGGACGGGCCATTATTTTATGATCTCTTCCCCGGTCCTTGCTTCTGCCCCTGCTTGTGTTGTATCCGGACGCTCTTGGTCCCATACTTGTCCTGGGGGGTGGTGATCCTCCCTTGGTTATCACCATCTCCACACCCCTTAGCTCGTCATGAATTTTTGGCATGCTACTTGGCCTTTCTCCCTTGCTATCACCTCTAAACGTGTTGTTATAATGTACTTCCTTCTGTCTTCCCACCTACTTTATATTGTGTTCCCACATAATAATTGGGGACCAGGTGTTGTGACTATCATATACCTCATGGGTCCCATGTCGGGTTGAGGAGCCTCGCGTCATCCTTGGTGTGACCCTCATCTCTGAAGCCGCCACCGTGATCTCGTTCCGCCAAGTGGATGCATTTCAATCTAAGTTTCCCTCTGGGGATTCTAAACCAAACCTCGTCCAAGTCATGTCCCTCCCTGTTGACCCCTTCGTTGGTTAGCCTGTCCACTAGTGCATTTGCCACCCTGCAAATCCATCTAAGCTCTATCATGTTCAGGGTTCCCAGATGTTCCCTGATTTTTTGAAGGGAATGTGCTAGATGCCAATGCCTTTGCACCTTGCCCACCTTGGTTCCATACTAGAGTTTCTTTGCAATGTTGACAACCAGAGTCAAATCACCTTCCACGATGGCATTCGTCATGCCCTCTCTGCATAGAATTTCCAGGCCAAGTTCCAGAGCTCCAAACTCCGCTGCATTAATTGTAGAATTGCCTATGCTCCCAGCATACAGCCGTAAGATGGTCTCTCCACTATACCTTATTACCCCACCAGCTCCTGCCACCCCCAAATTTCCTTTCGCCACCCTGTCAAAATTCAATTTAATGAATCATGTCGAAGGAGGAGCCCAGGTATTGACTCCTTTCTGGATCTGTGGATCTCGGGCCATAGGTATGTTAAAGCTCCACTCTTTGAGATAGAACAATTCCAAAATTCGTAAGTCTTGACCTGTGTTTTAGTTTTTGGAGTTGTCAAGGTTAAGGCTCTGCATTGATTCTCTTATTTGAGTTACGATAGTGTCCTTTATCTGCGAGGTCGGTTGGCTTTCATTCTTGAAAATTCGCCTGTTCTGTTCTTTCCAAATATCCCATGTTACCATCCCCAACATCAAACCCCAACATAGGTTCACCACCTTATTATCACTATACCTCTCCTTCCAGTTTTTTACTATGGCTCTGATATCCCCCCCTTACCCGATTTGACTGGTGATAAATACAGGCCACCCAATCCCAAATCTCAGTTGTATAGTTGCATTCGTCTAGGAGATGATCTGTCAATTCTTCCTTGACCTCACACAGGTGACACTGTGAGGGTCCTATGAATCCTATTTTTGTTAGGTTCTACCAGGTCAGTATCTTCTTGTGTAGGATTATCCATTCAAACACTTTAATCTTTGGCCATTGGGGGCCCTTCCAGATCCTCTCCCAGTGTGGTTATGGGTTTTCTTGGTCCTGTCTTGCTATGTAATATCGGGCCTCTTTTATATTGAATTCACCCCCATTTTTCCTTCCCCACCTTAATTGGTCCTCCTCTTCCGAGACCCCAATTTTCCTTTTACCCAATTCCTCCTCAATCTCTTTCATCATCGGGTCTCCCTGAGCTCTATTTTGTGGGTTGATTTTTTTCCAAATCCTCCATCTGGAGTTCTCCTCCCTTTGTTTCCAATACCAATGGACTTTCATTTTTCCTTGTTGAATCATATCTTTTTTTATCCCCTCTCTATCCTAGTTTTCCATTCTTGGTTCTTGTTTTCTAGCATCCTCCCAGAATCTCGTTGTTCTTCCATTCCTGATTTCCCAAAAGTTGTGTCTCTGTATCCAATTTTTATTCCACCGGGCTAGATTCCAGATGGTTGACCCTTCCCTTGTTCCCATGAACCTGATCCTCTCCTGGGTGTTGACTTCTAGGGCATATTTTTCTTTCCATAGTTTAACCCATGGCACCGATCTTTTCTTTACCCATATCCACCATAGCTTTTCCCTATATTCCTCGTTGGTTACATGTGGGTCTTGTAATCCGAGGCCCCCCTTGTAATCCAAGGCCCATTTCTTTTTGTCCTCAACCCCTCTCCATAGGAAATCTCTATAGATTGCTCTAATTTTTTGTAGGATGCCTTTTGGACCCGGAAACACCGACATAAGATACGTCGAGATTGATTGTAGGATCAGTTTAGTAAGGATTAACTGTCCTGCAAGGTTTAGAGTTCTGTAAGTCCAATTCTTAACCCTCTCATGTGGCTTGTTGATGAATCCTTCCCACGTTATGTTCTTACATGCCCTGTCTGTCAGGGGTACCCCCAAATACTTCGTTGGGAGTGTTTTCCGCTCAAACCCCAAAATGTTGGCCAGGTTCCTTTGGATTGTAGGATTTGTGTTGAAGAAGTAGATCATGGATTTAGAGTGGTTTATTTAAGCCCCCGAGGCCTCTCCAAACTCTTCTAAAAAAAAATTATTCGCCTTTGTTTCCTTTACTGTGGGGGTTCCATGGAGAAGGATATTGTCCACGAATTGTTGGTGTGTTGAGGTTGGGCATTCTTCAAACGGTTTTAGGCCTTCAATTTCGCCTTCGACCATTGTTGTCTTTATGCTCCTACTTATTCCTTCCATCATTAAAATGAACATGAAAGGGGATAGAGGATCCCCTTGTCTTATACCCCTCGTGGGATAGAACAGCTTGGCTGGAGTTCCATTTACTAGAAGCGAGAAGCTCGTTGTAGAAACTAGGTTGATCATCCATTTAATCTAGTGTTGGTCAAACCCAAAATATTCCATCGTTTTTTCCATATAGTGCTAGCTTATTTTGTCATAAGCCTTCGCCAAGTCCAACTGGATTAACATCCTCACTTTCTTTTTACTTTTCAGGGTATGTATTATTTCATGGGCTTGTATGATGTTGTCTTGAATCTACGTCCCTTCCACGAAGCCTTCATGTTCCTGTGATATCAGAGTTGGAAGAAGTGGTTTCAATCTATTAGCTATTACTTTTGAAATTATCTTATACACAAAATTGCACAAAGCTATTGGCCAATAGCGGTCCGAAGTTCTGGCTTCATTTTCTTTTGGGATCAAAGTGAACATTGTGGCGTTCAGGGCCTTCAGGATTGAGGCTGAGATTATGGAATCCTCCACTATACCATAAATATCATGCTTAACCACATCCAAACAAGTTTTAAAAAATTCCATTGTAAATCCATCTGGGCCTGGGGCCTTTCCATTAGGCATATCCTTGATCACTTGGTCGACTTATTCCTTTTCTATGGGTTTGCAAAGGTTGACATTGTGTTCCTTTGTTACCAACTTAGGGATGTGCCTTACTATCCTCTGGATGGATTCAGTCTTGTCCCGGTTGGGTTCTTTGGCTATCCCATGGAAGTGTTTGACCATAGTGTTTTCAATGTCCTGGTGGGACTCTCTCTCTATCCCATCTTAATCTCGGATCTTCATAATTATGTTATGATATCTTCTTGCTATAGTTGTTCTGTGGAAGAACTTGGTATTCCTCTCCCCTTCCTTAAGCCACCGAATTCTGGATTGTTGTCTCCACAGGGTCTCTTCTTGCTTACATCTTGCTTCCCAATCCTAGAGTAATTGGTTCTCTTCTTTTTTCCTCTCCTCGGTGTAGCCTTCTTGGATGCATTTCTCATGTATCTCTTCCATTCTTTCCTCTATCAGTTTTTTTCCCCGGTCAATGTTTCCAAAAACTTCTTTGTTCCACTTCTTAAGTTTTTTCTTTATGTACTTTATTTTTTTCTAAAGTCTAAACATATTTGTCTCTTCTTCTGTGATATCCTCTTGCCACCAAGCTTTGATGTTTTCCTTGAAAGTTGGTTGGTCGATCCATAATTTCTCGAATCTGAAAGGCCTGTACTTTGTTGTTGTCTGAAAATTTGCCTCCAGCTGCACTGGCTAGTGGTCTGATCCCCCCCAGAGAAGGATGTTGCATTCCATCTCTAAACCCTGCATAATGATGGATTCCAAGATGAGGAATTTGTCTAGCCTCGTGGACACCTCGTGGTGTGAGAGTCTTTTGTTGTTCCAGGTAAACTGTCCATTACTAGTCCTAATGTCCACTAGCTTCGTTTTTTCAATGAAGGATGTGAACTCTTCTGCATCTATGTCTAATCTCTGTTTGCCCCCTTTTTTCTCAGCCAGAGTAGTTATAATGTTGAAGTCCCTAGCCAAAATACAATGGAGGTTACTGTTCCGCTCCTTTATATTTTCTATGTCTAGGATCATTCTTCTTTTATCCTCCAATACCTGGGGTCCATATACATTTGTACATAAGACCTCCTTTGTGTTCCCTATCTCTTGCATTTTTACAAATAATGTGTTCCTAGTGGCTTTAACAGAGAGTAGATTCACCGATTGTGGGTTCCACAGGGTGAGTATGCCTCCCGTCATGTTTTGACTCTCTAAAGTCAGAAACTTGTACTTATTCCAGTACTTATTACTTATTATTTCCATTCTATCCATATTACATTTTGTCTCTTGAATGAAGCATATATCAGAATGTTCCATCTTCAGTCTATTTTTAAGGATTCATTGTTTTCTAGGGATGTTCATGCCCCTTATGTTCCAAGTAATAACCTTCATTTAAACATGTGGGGGGGAGTTTGAAAAGAGCTTTTTGATGTTACCTGAATTGATCAACAATGCTCCTAATTCTTGTAGGGCTATATTGTTTGATTTCCTCCCTTTCTTTCATCTTGCTTTCTTTGGTGAGTGTTGTGGTTGACAATCTCCTATTTTGATACCCAAGTTTCCTATTTCTCCATGCATGTGCTTGATTGCTCTCATTTTTTCTTCCTCCCTCGGAAGGAATAGGAATTGGATGTGATCCAGTTGCTCCGTTGGTATATTGACAACTCCTTGCTTTTTCCATTGTTCCAGTATATTTGGGAGGTCTATCCCTTCCCTTTCCACTATGTTTCTTAGGTCTAGGTCTTATGTTCCTACCTCGCTTGGTGTCATTTCCGAATCATCGTCGACCTCCTGCATTGGGGTATTTGTGTCTCCGACGCCTTCCAATTGTACTCTTTTTGTGCCCATGATCTCCTTTAGGGTTTTGACTCTTTGTGGTCTTATTTGTTTCATGTTTGTTTGTCTTCGTTTCCTTTTCCATTTTTTGTTCCTCTTCTTCCCCATGTTTTTAATTTCCCCATCCTTTAGCTATATTCCTTGCTTCTGAGTTACTCGTTGTGGGGGGCTTGCCTTGTCTCTTATTTCCTATACCTTTGTAGTTTGGCCTAACAAACCCGTCCTCGTCCTGTTGTTGTTTTGAGTTTTCATGTTTTGATTTTTTGTTTAACAGGCATTCTCTTAATAGGTGCTCGTGTTCATGACACCTTCTACATTGAAATGGGATCTGCTCATTGTCTATTCTTTGGATTCATTTCTCATCCCTGAACTCCAGAATGATTGCCTCCGGCAGTGCCCCAGAGACATCCATCTCTATATAGATCCTCGCATAGGATGTATAATTCCCTTTTAATGTTGCATCATACGTCTTGACATATTTCCCCATCTTTTTCCCTATGGCTTCGAAGGTGGACGACATCCAGTAATCCAGCGGTAGGGAGTAAATCCTAAGCTAGACTGGGACAATTTTAAAGGTATCCTTTTCTGGGGAGAATTTTTCCTTCCAAGGTCACATGTACAATCTCACTAAGGCATGGAAATACGGTCCCCCCTCAAAGATTTTATCTTTGTCTTCTAAGTTCATGAATATTGCTCTAAAAAATCCTTTCGATCCCAGGTGGAGGTCGACTTCTCCACTCAGCTTCCATTTCTATTTTATCCAGCTGCGCAGGGTCTTTTTTGTAGGCCACAGGCCCATAAACTTGTAGATCAAGGCATGTGTCTTCATCTTATCCCGGAAGAGTTGGGTTTGGGGATCTTCTAGAATAACCTTTGGGATTAATGTTGTTTTTGGTTTGCATGGGTTGTTCCCTCCTACCCCACTAGGGTTTGTCATTTCTGGTGTGCTACTCCGGGCCTCCCTGGTCTCCTCCCCCACTCGATCTTTTTTCCCTTGGTTATCCTCTTTATGGTACTCTGGCTCTAATCCTGAGGTCCCTGTCAAAGGTTCCTTAAACCCCACACTGCGTGGAATTTTCCCTCTATCCACCACCACCTGCTTGTAGGAGGGAGTCATGCTCCCTCCCCCTCTAGTCACCATTATTTCCGTTGTTGAAGGTGTAACCCTAGAAATCGTCCCTGGAAACCCCCGTCAGAGTTTGTCAGAGATCAATTGTCTTTGCCATAAGGCCATATTTAATGTATACTCTTCTCTTAATAAATCCCTTAGGAAATATTTCTCCTTTTAGCAAAAAAAAGGGGGGTTGCAGCCTTGAGCTACAACAAGTTTTTCTAGTGAAATTGACCTAAAGACATGGTCAAAGACAACTAATGGCCCAAAATTACCAATGTGTTTAAAACTATGCAATGAAAAAAATTAGGTGAGTAGAGCCTAGATTTTATAGGCTATTACACATAGTACTAACCAATGTCAATGGATAAAGTAGATACAACTATCATAGATATAAATAGATGTATTATGTCTATGTTAAATGATTCTAAAATGTTTAATGCACAATGTCTTGTATTAATCTTCGAAGTGCATTTGCTTTAATTGGAATAATGAGGGACGTCATAACTTAATTTGTGTTTGGTGGAACTTTTGTCAATCTTAAAAGATTTATCAAATAACTTAAAGTTTTTATTGCATCTAAAGGTGTTAGTTCTACAACCCAGTATGATAGAGATATTGTCACATATCTGGGTAACCTTTACGTTTTCATATGTCACTTAAAAAAATATATAATACTTCTAACAAATAATAACAATGATATTCAATAGCCAAATATAGATACAAATGAAAGTAAAAATGTCTATATACATGAAAGGGAGAGAGATTCCATATGTACACCTATTACAAAAACTATTATATAGAGAAATGAAAAGAGAGATACTAGATTTAGACATAAATAGAAATACTATAGATATGATATTTCTTAATGGCGTTGTCTAGGTGTTCTATGCATTGTTTTTTTCGTCGGAATCCGGCGATATAAATTTACACGAATCACTATTTGTTGTTGTTGAAAATCCATTTCTGAATGCAAAAATGGATTCAACATGCCAAAAAACCACTCGGGCACAGAAATAATCACTCAAATCTATGAATCTAACAATTTCTCACCAAATTTTGAATAAATGTCCCAAAAAAATAATTATTAACTATATTCAAAACTATATTTTTAGGTATCGGTATTGACATAAATTTTAAATTTTGAATTCTATTAAATTAAATGAAATTACAAAGAAACTAAATCCATTTTAATGATTACAAAATAAACCAAGAAATTTCACTCTTTGGTAAATCCACACTCAACATCGATACCGTATTAACCAAGAAATTTCACTCTTTGGTAAATCCACACTCAACATCGATACCGTATTAACCAAGAAATTTCACTCTTAATAAATCCACACTCAACATTGATACCGGTATTAACAGTTCACTATTGTTTACATTTACTTTCTTCTCCATACGTACTATAGTTTAGTTTGTATATTAAATTTGTACATATATTTAATTTACTTTGTTGTTAAGATCACATCTACAATTATAAACATATATCATATTTTTGCATACCAATAATTATTGGGACGGTTAATTTTTTTACATATTGAAATACTTTTATTATTTTTTTTACATAATGAAATATTTTTTAGAATATCTAATATTGTGAACTTGTCTGCGTACTCTCATGTATAAATATCATAAGAAATGCTCATAAATATTGTAAATATGTATAATTGGTTTAAAAAACTATTAATATAAAGTAATATTTGAGTATTCATTATTATTCTTCCTGGGTAATAGGAATATTAAAATATATGTTTTAATTAATTAATTTGTTTATACAATTCAAATTTCATAAACTAGAAAAGATAATATGTATTTTTATATTTATAAATTTTGTTGAGTAAAAGTATAAGCATTTAAATGAAATATTATAAATTTAAAATTTAATTTTCAAATTTTTTTATAAATACAATTTTTTTATTTAATATTATATATATAAATAAAATATGTTGAAGAAAGAAATTACTAATAGTAAATAAAACTATCATCCACATTCCAATTACTTAAGAAATTTTGATGTTCTCTCACGAACAATTTCGAGTATGCTAATGCTTTATGGTATAAATAATTAAAGTTCTCTCACGAACAATTTCGAGTATGCTAATGCTTTATGGTATAAATAATTAAAAGTGAGTTGAATTAATGTTGTTAAAATATTTTATAAAAATATATATTATAAATAAATTGAGAGGAGTAGATTATTTTTTTGTTGTTAAAATATTTTATAAAAATATATATTATAAATAAATTGAGAAGAATAGATTTTTTTTTTTGTTGTTAAAATATTTTATAAAAATATATATTATAAATCCATCTGTACAAATCCTGTCCTTTAAATAGCCCTCTGCAACAATCTTCAACTGTTAATAAACCTGAGCAAAATCCACGCAAAGATGAAGGGTTTACACTGATCTCCAATAAAAAACGCCCAACGCGTCCAGTAAACCCTCGGCCAGGACAAACATCCAAACAAAATTCCCCTGGCTCGCTCTTCACGGGGAACAAGTTTGAGGTCTTACGGGAAGAAGGCGATTTGGT
>ML783615.1:574353-600437 GCA_009831015.1 Picea engelmannii | reverse complement strand
TATTTTTTTGGTTTGTTAGAAATGTTCGTTACTTGTGGGTACTTGGCCTGGAGTGCACCAATTTTTAATATTGTTAGATTTTTAAAATATTAAATTAGGTCGTTTAGAAAATGAAACTTACATCTTAATTCCTTGAACTAACCAGAATTGATCTGAAATGATTAAATTATTGTTATGAAAATATTTTATAAAAAAATATATTATAAATTTATATTTTTTATTTACTAATTTTAAATTAAAAATATTATAAAACAAATTTTTAAAATAAATGTTAATAAAGGATATTAAATATTTTTAAATAATATTTTCTTTTAATATATGTATATTTGTGAACAAGGAGAAAAACCACCCCATGTCAAAGTTGAAATTCGTGAATGTGGACTTGGCATGGCCAAGAGGAAAATATTTCCTCGATATTTGTGTAAAAAGATAGGGTTTTGTTATGATCTTGAGTTATCTTAGTGATATTATGAGGATAGATCGGATATGGAATGATTCAATCTCTTATTGATGCTTGTGTTTGTTATTTATAAGTTGTAAGCCTTTGAGCCTTGAAGGGAGCGACCATTCATAATGTAAAATAGATCGAGAGGGCAGCCTGGCCCAGAGAGACCATATGATGTGTAATCGATCTCGATCCTTAATGCGATTGTGTATTTTATGTATTGTGTCTTGATGTGTTGATTTTGTGTGTACAACCCGTTGAATTAATATATTGAATGTGTGTGAGAGAGGTTATGAGCAAGAGACGAGAGTTGATAGTTGTAGGTCTGATGCGCACTGTGAGCATTTGTTGCAGGTCAGAATGGCAAAGAAAAGTCGTTTTCCATCGGAGGAGTAAGATCAACCATCGATCACGGTAGGATCAATGGTGATTCATGAAACAAGATCTGACTATCCATCGGAGGAGGTCATCAAGATGATCTAACCGTCCATCGGAAGGAGAAAGCGAATCTAGAAAGATCGTAGCGACCTAGATAAGTGGAATGGATCGTCATTGTTGATCACCTAAATCAATTGTGAATATTAATCCATTAGATTGGAGACCGATGCTCCTAAAGGTGAATTTCGATGACTATCAGAGTCTATAGTGTTGGAGCTTAGAGGTGGAGGAGATACTCTGAAAGGAAACTCCAATGAACTCTCAAAGTTATAAATGGTCGAAACGTTCAGTCCAAGAGAGACCCCGACCAACGATCTAGATCAATTTAGAGTCGTTAGATCAATGGTTCTGGAGACGACATGTGGCATTGTTTCGTCGCAATTGAGGACTGGTCGAAAAGATCAATGAAAGAGAGACTGTGATTGATGACAGAGATTGATTCGAAGTGACTAGATCGACAAATCTGGAGGGGGGAACGTGGTGGAGTTTTTATTGGAGTTTGAGCATTGGAGTGGCAGGGAATAAGTTGTTGGAGGACCCGCAAAAAACTGTCGGAGTGGTCCCAGTTCGAATGATCGGAGTGACTCATCTAGAGAGAGTCTGACGACGAACTCCGATAGAGAAGTCCGACATGAGATAGTCCAATGGTCCAGGACAGAGGAAGAAGTATGATAGCCTATGGTTCTAGTCTATGGCCGTATGAAGGGTTAGTGCTCGGGGTTTTGGTGAGACCTGCGAAAAGAGATGAAGTTCCTATGAACTTCATAAGGCGAGACTAAGATAAAGACTCGAAGATGTAATTCAAGGTGTAGTTGAGGTTGTATGAGGAATTATTGTTGCATGGACAAATGTTCACTCCAAGTGTGTGGATCTAACCTGTATCTTCCTAAAATAATTTTTTTCCTTCATCAATTTGTTAAATAATTTTCCATATATACAAAATTTATTAAATGTATATATTTTATTAAAATGAATTTGTAATGAATATATCATTTTTTATTAGTTTAAATTGTCTTTATATTATTAAACCATGATCATTTTAAGTATGGTATTGTAATGTTATTTTTACAATGAATTTTGTTTTTTTAAATAAATAGTAAGATTGATAAAAAAAAATTAAAAATTATTTTAAATAAGAAAAATATAAATTATATTTTTTTATTATTAATATTTTTTTATGCTTTTTTAAGACAATTTGAGTGAATATAATAGTTAAGAATATATATTTCCTTTTAAAAAATTATAAATTCTAACAAAACAAAAATAGGATAATTACATTTCTATAAACTTAAACAATCTCAAAACAAAAGAGTTTTATACATCACAATTTAATAGTTAAAAATATATATTTCCTTTTAAAAAATTATAAATTCTAATAAAAAAAATGAGACAAATACATATCTATAAACTTAAACAATCTCAAAACAAAAAAATTCCATACATCACAATGTGATGTTGGGCTAAATCACAATCTTAAAAATTAAATTATTATTATTATTAATTTATTTTAAAATTATAATTTAATTAAATACTAAATATGAATCTATAAGATATCCTTGTTTGTTGTAAATATAAAATAATAAATATAATATTATTTTTTTTTAAATCAGATAAAATCAATTTAATAAAAATACAAATTATGAAATATTAAACTTTATAAAATTATTAAAAAAATTTACAATTTTTCATTTAAAATTAAATAAATTAACTATATTATATAAAAATAACATTTAAAAATTATTATACATAAATATAAAAATAATATTCAAATATTACAAAATACAAAAAATTATATTTAAAAAATAATATTACAAATACATAAACATTTATGATATTTACTCCCATTCAATAAAAATATGAGAAAGATTATTTTTTACATTATCATCTTCACAAACTAATTTTTGCCACCAATCTACCTCTCCAATAATTTGATGCAACTTGGAGAGTTTCTCTATTCCTCTCGACAATCTCCTCACCAATGGGCAGTCTACTATCTGCAATAATTGAAGTTTAGGCATTGTTTTCTCATTCCACACATCATGTGGTCCCACTATACTCTCCAGATTCGGACACCCCCACAGATCCAACGTCTCTAACATTGGGAAGCCGCCACGCTCAACCTCTATCTCCCTTAGCTGACGGCAACTGTATATTGAGATTGTCCTTAAATTAGGTAGCTTCTCTAAATTAGGTAGGGAATTTGTGTGTATTATGGTAATCTTAATATAGTAGTGAAACCTACCAATTTGGAGAATTTAGGAGGTTGAATGAATTGTATAAGGGCTAGGTTGGGATCTAGTGTAAGTACAAGCGGTCATAATAGTACTCATCTTGCTATGAGTGGTACTTAGAACTTGGTAATCCAACTAGGGCTACAAGGATTTTTTTTTTCAAACACCATTTATTAGAATTATTGGGGTAAAAGTTGGTCCCACACTTCGACTTCCTAATTTATCCAAGAAAGGTGATGGTGACACAAAGTAGCATTGGTTCTTATGCAAAGCCATATGGAGTGCCAAAAATACTACAACATCTTATGCGAAGTTGGTTTAATTTTAGACAACATTTTGACACTAGGCCTTGCAATGGTACATGAAATATGTCCATAGTACCTCAATGGGTACTACAAGAACATTCAACAAAGTAAGACAAGCATTCATAACTTAATTCTAGAAGTGAAAGATAGAACATCAAAATTTCACTAAGGTAAAGGACATAATTTAAGCAGTTTTGAGAGAAACCACCTTAAAGTATGATGAAAGATTATGGGATCTAATGAGTAGACTGACATTCTAGATCAATGAAACCCATGATAAAGAATGGTTTATATGTGGAAAACTAACCCCAACTCAAATCCACATGCAACAAAGATGTCCTTCTTAGAGGGAGGCTTTGGAGCAAGTTGTGAGAATCAAATCACTGGTCGAGTATCTTAGAATCATTAGTAACTAGGTCACAATTCTACTTTTGAAACAAATTTGGCAATAACTCGATGTTAAAACTAGTAATCCACCTTGATCGAGTAAATCTAAGAGCTAACTAGAACTAAGGATGGTCGAGAACAAGTGTGGTTCATCATGTGCAAGATAGAGGGTCATTTTTCTAACTTTTGTTTAGCCCCCAAAGGATGGGTTGTGCCTAGTACTACTTCAATCCTGTTCCCAAGGATGTCTGTAACACACCCGACCCCTAAGTACCTTTCCTAGGGATGGGGCATAAAAAAAATTCTTACTCAAATTATCTTGAATCATCTCTCCGAGATGATTCATACTCTTCTACTCGTCCATAACTTTCTAACGACTATTACTAGGCTCTAATCTGACCTCTGGTTTACATGTTATGGCTTCCCGAAGTCCTTTGGGCATTCATTGTGTGAGGGCCACATGGATCCATCTCGTTCCTACCGTTTCTAGGTTCCTACCTCCCACAAGGAAGGTCAATCCATCAACCAATCCAACAATTGGGCTTAATCCTCGTCTAACACACAGGCTAGTGGGGAATTCGGTGTTCGACGCTTCGGCTCTAAATGTACCCTTTCTTTCCTATGCGCATGTCCTCCAAAGTCTCGAATTCCCAAACTCCCAAGGTGTTTCCATGTAGCTCCGGCCTTCGACCCTTTTGGGAGAATACAGTCTAACATCCCAAGTCTCCTGGAGTTCCGAACTCCCGAAGTGATGCCACATAGCTTCAGCCTTCGGGCCTTTCATCTTATCCTCAACACTACAGTCCAAACCTCTGGAGTCCTGAATTCTCGGACTTCCGAAGTCCCGAAATCTCTCCACGTGTCTCTCACCTTCAGGCCTTTCGACTCAACCACGACGTTGCATCCCAAACCCTAGGAGCCCCAGACTCCCGAAGGGTCCACCCTCGCACGTGGTGATGTACTATATACGAAGGAAAATACAAGTGGGTCCTGCATACTCCTCTCACCAAATGGACCAAGCGGTGAGTGTCAGGTGTAATACGCTGCAAGGTAGAGAAGACATGTGGGCCCTTCAGTGGGTGACACGTGTCACGTGTTAATGGGCCTATAGGGTCTGCAAAACGTATGAATCAAGGTGACACGTGGCACATCATTTGTGGGTCCACGTCACCCTGGATGACGTCCCTATGCCACATAACTCCGGATTGATAGCCTTCCAAGCCCTTCAATCTCATAGTCAAGGTGTGTCCACGTAACCCCTAGATCGACGGCCTTCGTTACTTCGTAACTTCGATGTTCGAGGAGTTCGTGGTGTGACTTCCTCCTTTCTCTCGGAGTGGTCAACGCTGGCCTGACCATGGTCTAGATCTGATGGTCAGGAGAGATCCCAAAGGGTCTCTATATCTACAGTTCGTGTTTATTCGCAGCTCTCGCATTCGGGTATTTTAATGTCATGACATTGTTGTCCTCCCAAAGTAAGACTGTGTTGAAGTGTTGACTATAGTCTGGATTCAACGAATGGGAGGGATCTCGATGCCTTCTCAAATCGATGATTCACGTCACTTTGTAACTTTGGCGTTCGGAGGTTTCCTCGCCTTGAACCACACTTCCTTCTAGAGTTTCGAACTCCAAACACGCAGAGAACTCTGATCAACGGTCCACGTGCACTCTACAATGGGAAGTTGAGATCCACTCCGGCCTTCGGGAGCTCTTGACCCAAAGCACAACACACCTCAGATATTCTGGAGTGTCGAAATTTGAAACACACTCTATCTATCGCCACGTGCACTTGATGCCAACAGCCAGGATTTTCTCTGGCCTTCGGAGCTTCGCGAAACTCGCATGCTCTTGTGATTGTATTTCGATTTCGCCGGAGAACCAGGCTTCCAAATGACCATTGATCTGAGGACCACATGCCCCTCTACTGCCAATGGCCCAAATTAACTTTGGGCTCCGATATTTTGGAGAATTAGCCTCCTTTACGAAGAACACACAACATCCGCCAAACTCGCGAAGTCTAAAAGACTCGAGGGGTTAATACTCGTGCTTCTTCTCCAGACCCAACGGTCGTGAAAGACTTGGGTTCCTCTCGAATGGATCTCATCCACTTGTCCTCCAAATATAGGAATCCTTCCTTTTGAGACCTAAATATCGCTATCTTTCATGAGCTTGAGACTTAGAAACGTCTCCCGCGCACTCCTTGTGCTCGCTCACCTTGAGAACCTTTCAACGCTTCACTAAGTGTTGGCCATGCACACTATGCACATGTCTCTCCTTCGAGCTTTTATACTCAGACAGGTATATGTGTATTCCTTGCACCAGGATTACAGAAGAGAAACAATTTGAAACTTACAGAATATCAAAGGTTCATTCCTTCAACTATAAAATGCACGCACATGCATATAACTCCGAAAGTAGATAACATAACATTACCCAATTAACTTAGAGATAAGTAAACTCAGACATTCAAAACATGCAGTTCAATCTAAGTGCACAGGGTAAATGAAACACTTATCTATTACAATTGATAGCCGACCAACTGACTATGGGTGTTAGTCTCTCCACCCAATCGTAGGCTCAGAAGCATTAATTCTTAGCACTCTGGCCACCCTCGCGCCAAACCATGATATCACTAGGGAACTTTTGCAGTTTCTCGGAGATTCTTTCTTTGTCACGGCCTGTACGAGGTTTATTAGATGCTCCCTCAGCATCAAACTCACTACCTCATGTTCGGGTCAGGTTTTCTGGTTTCTCTCCAATAATGAGAGCCACCTCCTCTCTGCCTTTCTTCCTCTTAGAATATACGGGTCGCACTCCCCCTATGTGCATCTTGTCTTTTGTCATGTGCGTGTATTCTTTGTACGCCTTTTTCCTCCTCAAGAAGGTTCTGGACCTATCTTGTTCCTTCTGTCAGAAGGAAACTCAGGTCAGTCTGGGCGTGAAGGAAAAACTACCCCCTGTGGTACTTTTGGCTGACAGTTTTTTGTCTCCCCAGCCAGACCCTCCATTCTTCCATTCATTGGGGTGGTTGATGGTTCAACCACCTGTCCTTTACTTATTAACTGATTTTTCCTTGGGATCAGGATGAGGCTTATTATTTCAGCAAGGAGAAATTTGGGTCATTTTGACATAATGAACCCTCTCCACAATTTTCCCACTCTTTTCCTCTAGTGATATCATGGCCAGTACTTCAAGGCTTCACCCCCAGAATCATTTGTTGGCAATCTAAACAAAAATGCATTTACATCGTTCACATGCCATAGCATGGTAATCCTAATTAAAGATTAATTACAAGCTGGGGGAAACAAGGGTATTACAATCGCCTCCCCCTTAAAAGGGAACACCATCCTTGGTGTTCTTTCTCAACACCTGTCATGCCTTTGTCATTCAACTGCTTCAGAAATCTTAATCCTCTTTCTTGGTCAGGTCCTTTCCATAATCTTGGCTTTCGTCACTTGCCTTCAATAATCTTGGACAACAAGCATATTAATCACAATTTCATGCGAAAACATTTTACTGTTGTTCAAAATTCAAGAAATTTTTCATAACTTAGCACAATACTCATTTGTGTTGTTCGTGGATTTGTATCCACATAGTTGTCTCATTATCTTGGCCCACTGTTTCTCCTCGACATACCCATTGTGTGTATGATCCTGATCAATAGTGTGTGAGAATTGTCAAAGTCCCTTCTTCCTTGCGGTCACTCACCCTCTAGGACCAGGATCAGGCACCCCCTTCTCTGCTATACTGTTTATCAGGTGATCCATCTTGCCTTGCCGAGGATTTTTCGTACAAGAAGAGTTTTAAGAACTTCATCGAGCCTTATAGTCGAGGCATCCCTCAAACTTGATCTGTCGAGGCATCTTTCCAGCTTGTGTTACCACAACACAACATGTTCTAAGGTGATCATGTCTTACCACAGGGTTCTCATGTCCCAATTAGTAGCCTCTTTCATGATTTCCAGCTTGACAACCTTCATCTGTCCTCCCTAGACAGATATTTTTCATCTCATTTGTATCACTGGGATACATAAACCATGAAATATTATCATCAATTTTAAATTCAAAATTTTCTTGCCAATCTATTACCCACAGATTTCCAATTTCCAATTTATTTTCAGATCTGATCCGCATAGGAACCAGATCCACAAGTATGAGATTTTCCTTCCCATTGTAGTTTATCTCAGTGGGCAATTGGTCTTCCTTATGGGATTACAACACTGCCATATCCAAGACCTATTTTCTTCCTGCAATTTCAACATTCCTCATCCAAATCAATTGTTATTTTTCATTCACATTATATTTTCAAAACTATGCATACTAACAGTCCAAGTCATTTTCATCCATTCAAGGGTACAGAGCAAAAGGAAATATTATTATTTACGTATGCATCCTTTCAACATACTAAATTTCCCAAATACAATTCAAATATCAAATGAATTTAATCAATGTGCCAATATTCTTGGTCACATTCATACCCAATGCACCCTTGCATTGATTTCAAGTTTGCCACACTTTATGACAAGTAATTTGCCATGGTGTGTTGAAGCTTAACCAACCTCTTCACTATATGGCTTATTCATTCTCGTTTATTATTGTAGTAGGACTATGCTTCCTGATATAGGATGATCACGATCCCAACTCAACACATATGAAACTACAAGTTTCTCTTGAATTCACCCAAGCATTCTCCCTTCCTTAGTAACCAGGATGCCAACACTCATGGCCACCCAAATTTGATTTTATTTAATACCTATACAATGTAAGTAAAATATTGGAAGGTCCTCCTTCCTCAATGGAAAATCCATTGTCTTCCATTTATGCAAACATGCATTTCCTCAAAGCAATTACATGCAATGTGCTAACTATGAGCACCTTTATTCCCAATCTCCCTAGATTGGTCATTGTATCCATGGTACTCTTTACTCATGCATTTTCTTTCAAGGAATATAACTCGTCCTTGACTGGAATATCTTTAAGATAATGAAATCTTTTTAAAGAGATTCTTACCAAATTCCTTCATTCCTTATGCCACATAGGTATGGACATTTTTTCTATACCTTCTCTGGCTAATAGCACCCTCTCTGATATTACCTCATCGATGGTGCTTTATGGGGAGTTTTAAATTCTCGTCAACAATAATTTAACAACAACCTTCTCATAGTCATCCTTTGCTTGAGGTTGTCCATCATTGGCAATTGCCATTCTCAACAGCTCCAATTATTTATTATACATGACATACATCACAAATATATATATATATATATATATATATATATATATATATATATATATATAGTCGTCATGTGAAAAACAATGCATGTGTCATAGCATTTAAATTAATAGGACGTTTTTAGATATGTCCTAGCATATCTTTATGCACTTGATCACACTATCCTCAATGTTTCCATGGATGAAACAAAAAAAAAAATCAATTGTTTCTACAGTCATACAACCATAATCACTATGATTTCAAAACATTTACCTGCATTAGTAAATCAATCTCTTGTACCAAAGAAATACAATAAACAACAAGGAAGGAGTCAATGAACTCTTCCTTGGTCCAACTCCTTCTACACAGCCCTGTACTTTCATTCCAACTGAGTTACTTTCCAAGGCCTCACTACCTTTACTTTATATGGCTCAACCAAGCCCATTCATTCAAACCTACTTGTCTATTTATTTTCCTTTTTCCAGTTGTACTTGTTTTCACAACTGTTCTTTTAAGCCTACGACTCTCTTAAACAATTCAGATTTCTTAGGGTGAGAAGAGTGTTCCTCCTTTTATCCCTCTTTGTTTATGAAATCTACTCCTTATTGTGGTCTTCTTGCTCTTTTCCTTGAGCAACCTTGGTTAGGCCCACCCTAACCCTTAGGATAGATCAACATGCTTTAATAGAAAACGTTTTGTTCATAATGAATCATGAACCTGTGCATGCTCCACATTACCATACAGTTATCAGAATGGTCTACATTCATTTGCTAGTTTTCCACTCATATATTTTGTTTTAGAATGTAATCCAGGATTCTTATATAAATACATATGCTTGCAGCCCATTGCTCAATTTTTAGCAGTCATTAAGGTGGTGACTATGTTCTCCTGACAGAGTCTTCACACAGTTCCTCCACAATGAACTCCTTCATCATGCAACTTCCTTGTTGCATATTCTTCACTATCTGTGATGGCCTCAACCTCGAGCTAGCTTTGGTTGTTTACCGAATATTTCCATGCATATTTGTTATGCATCTAGGTTATTTATCCACACACATTCTTTGTTTTGTTAACTTAGATCCATGATTTACTTAACCATATGCATAATCATAAGCCTATGTGTATCTACCATAGGTATATTTTGCAGCTCACATACATCTTTATATTAAAATAATTTAATTCATGATTGTTCACACTTGTTCTCATGCGGTCCTCAAAGGAAAAATTGCGTTTCCTTTTATCAAGGCAATAGAGCGTCCTCACTCCTTTACTCTTTCATCTACTTATACTATCCTTTCTCGAGGGAATGGAACACATTCTCCTTAGGCTATCACTCACAATGAAACTCTCATGACTCTTCAGAATAGAGTCAGCCATGCATCCATGGTATTCATTGAATATTGGCAAGTGAAATTCTTTCCTTACATTTCGCTCATCCAGGTAGTCATATAGTGTCTTTAGTACACATATATTCTTACATCATACATGTGCATCACTTTCACATTTAATATCACTTGTATCTACTTGGTATTAATATCGGTCTTCATATCAAGGAACCTCACAATGCATTAATTTCATGCACTCAAGCATATACAAACATAGTTAAACATTCATCATGCAAGATAATTGCTTCTTCCCCTTTCCATGTTCTTCCTAGACATATCAAACTTCCATATCCTTCTCCCAAGGATCTCACTGCCATTCTCATGACAAGTTCCATAGAGATACCCAACATTGAGCTTCCCTCTCGGTTGGGAACTTGTAGTCATTCACATGACATCCACCTGGAAGTTTAATGGACATAATCATAACTATGTTTCCCTTTCTACACGATAATAGCTAGCAAGAAAACACTCTTGCCTCAACTTCCATGAAAACATTTCCCACTCATAAATACAGTATTAACCATTACACCTAGAATTCTTCCTTTTGTTCAGCAACAGTCAGGGACGGAGGTCACTCTCCTCCTCCCATAGGAATTATAGCATATTAGTTTCCTATCCACCAATCAAGGGAGGCTACTGTGATTTATCACTCAATCGCTCTATATTTCTACAACTTTGTTTATCGACTTGATTAGAAAAACATTGCCCAACAATTCTGGCACCCAAAAACAAAATTTTGTTTCTCAGTTCCCTTTGAAACCCGAGAGTTGTGCATGCTCTCCCTTTTCAGAGAACGGTCACCAGACTCATTCCTCTTTCATAGACACACCCTTATGTTAATAGGGATACAAACTACCCTAGCACAACCGTGAGCTTTTGAACTCACTCTTGTCACTTCACTCCTACCTTCATGAAGGTTTTTCTCAATCTATAGGGTGCCTTTTCGCTTGCTTATTGGGTTATTCCAACAACAATCTTAATCCATTATAGTTCAAGTAATTTGACCTTACAATTTACATCAATCCTCTAATCATGAGGGATCATACACATATACAAGGTTTAATCCTTCATTAAAGAAATAATTATTACTACTACGGATCCTTTCAATCCATTCACATCCAAGTCTTGCTATTAGTTCCCATCATCATAAACCCACTCCTGTAGGACTAACCATCATTTCCGAAAATAAAAGGTAGGATTCCTCTTCCATGCACTAACATGATTCAATGTCATTGGGTAAAATCCAAACTGAATTTAATCTACATCCTTCTTCTCAAGGAACTTATGCAGACAATTTATGTACGACAGTGATACTCTCAACAGGCTCATTTTAGCCTTGGTAAACTAGTCTCATGATTGTCTCTGGCCCATCTAGGCCTGTGTTTGAATCATGCTTCGCCAGATAGGGTAGGGTAGTATTCCCTCTCCCTTAAAGTTTTCTAAGAAATAAAAATTACTTGATTATTTTGTGATCCCAAGCAGGTCAAGTGTTCTTTCCATGGTCTGATACCAATCTGTGACAGACTCGACCCCTAAGTACCTTTCCTAGGGATGGGGCATCAAAATTTTGCTTACTCAAATTATCTCGAATCATCTCTCTGAGATGATTCATCATATTCTATTCGTCTGTAGCTTTCTAACAATTGTTACTAGGCTCTAATCCAACCTCTGGTTTACAAGTTATGGCTTCTTGAAGTCCTTCAGGCATTCATTATGTGAGGGCCACGTGGCGCCCATGTGGATCCATCTCATTCATACCATTTCTAGGTTCCTACCTTCCGTAGGGAAGGTCCATCCATCAACCAATCCAACAACTAGGCTTAATCCTCATCTAACACACAGGCTAGTGGGGAATTCAACGTTCGACGCTTCGGGGCTGAACACCCCCTTTCTTTCCTGCACATATGTCCTTCGAAGTCTCGAATTCCTGAACTCCCAAGGTGTTTCCATGTAGCTCTAGACTTCAGCCCTTTTGGGAGCATATGTTATAACATCCCAAGTCTCCCGGAGTTTCGAAATCCCGAAGTGCTACCATGTAGCTCTGGCCTTCGAGCCTTTTGACTTATCCTCGACACTACACTCCAAACCTTCAGAGCCTCGAATTCCCAGAATTCTGAAGTCTCGAAATATCTCCATGTAGCTCCAACCTTTGGGCCTTTCGACTCAACCACGACGCTGCATCTCAAATCCCTGGAGTCTCAGACTCCCGAAGGGTCCACCCTCTCACGTGGTGATGTATTATATACGAAGGCAAACATAGGTGGGTCATGTATACTCCTCCCGCCAAATGGATCAAGCGGTGAGTTCCAGGTGTAATACGCTGCAAGGCAGAGATGACATGTGGCCCCTTCAGCGGGTGACATGTGTCACGTGTCAATGGGCCTATAGGGTCTACGAAACGCATGAATCCAGGTGACACATGGCATGTTTTTGTGGGTCCACGTTACCCTGGATGACGTCCTTGTGCCACGTCACTCTAGAATGATATTCTTCCAAGCCCTTCAATCTCATGGTCAAGGTGTGTCCACGTAACCCCTGGATCGATGTCCTTCGTTACTTCATAACTTTGGTGGTCGTGTTGACGGGCGAAATTGATCGTCCATCAACTGGGAGAGTGGAACCGGTCCAGGGCTGTCTAATAACCCAAGCCGTTTGGAATGAACCACCCTGACGGGTTTAGCGGCTCCGTTAGCCGATCTAAGTCCTAAGAAAATAAAAAGAAAAACTACTCTAAACTAACTAATCTAACTAAAACTAACTATTAAAACAAACTAATAAACTAATTATTCTATATACAATCTACTATCTAATACTATGCTAACTCTAAGAAATTAAATATCTAACTACTAACAGAAATAAATCTTATTCACAAAATGTACAATATTCACAATTTACAGATTTGAATGAAAACCTGAAAAACTCATTTATATTTTGTCCTAAGACAGCGAGAGCTATTGTTTTTTGATTTTTATAATTTTGTGAAAAAGAAATAAACTAAAAAACTAACCAAACTAAACAACTAATATACTAATTCTAACTACTATTCTAAACTACAAATATATCTAACTAAACTACTTAAATTATACTAACAAATAAACTATTAAATAAATAACAAACTAACATGAAGAAAAGCTCCAGGTTTGTCCTGTGTGATGATTGTCTTAGCTGATCGGAGGGAGGAAACCCGCACCGAATTATCTAGGAACTTCTCATAAACTAGAAGCTGTTGTGCTCTTCAAATAAAATTACAGGACAAGCAAGACATAAAAACTACAACAATCTTATGATTTATGAACCTTCACAGTTAGATAAACTTGTATGCAAAGATCTATACGAAAGGATTCAATTAACGAAGAAGAGAAATATGTGATTCATTAACTGAAACCAAATGATTGTTGTACTTTGAATAATGAAAGAAATCAGATATGGATAACACATTAATCAAATCATATCATCCTGCAATAGATTATGATAGCTAAAGTAGTCTATAATCAACTGCAAACTAACATGCATAAAATTGAAACAAAAGATTGATATTATGAAAGCGAAAGCTGTAGCAAGATATCAACTCTTGTCTCAGTTTGTATTATAAATCCATAGCCTGGTTCTCCCACAAGTGAGGATCATCCTTATTACAAAAAATAATAAGTATTTAAAGACCTCCCACAGGGTAAAACATCACTATGGGAGTTATCAAACTATTTACAGAAAATCTGGGAGGATATCCCAAGTCTGACTAAACTAGGAACCTAAAATAAAACTGAATCACATAAATATCTCCTAGATTGTCACAGCATGTCCAATGCAATTCGAATGTACCTGAAAGAGGTCAAAAAAAGGCAAGTTAAGAGGATATTTTGTTAATGAAAATGATAAAAATCTAATTCTATAGACTAGCTATAGAATCTTGCGATTTTGTAGCTGGTCTAAATCTGACACATAATCAATTCAAATCTTTAAAGAATTAAATTCAACTATTAACAAGTATCTAATAGCTATTTGAAAGACAAATGAATCATTCAAATTGAAATTGTTATACTAATTTGAGATCAAAACAAGACTAAGATCAATCAAACGACTACAGAGATGCATATACTCTGTTTCATTTGTTGTCACAAAATCGGGTAAACGGAATCGTAATGAACAGTAATGAAATCGTTTTCATATCAAATTAAAATCGATATAGTTGAAAAAATCATAGGCAATCGTATATGCTGCCTCATCAATAGGAAACATGATTGAATCCATACGAAAACAGCAAGATCATTTTTAAATTGATATAATTGTATTAATCATAAACCAACGATCCCTGCTATTAGCAAATCAAATCAAAACTGGTGTGTAAATTATCACAAATGAAATGATAATAGAATCAATCGGTTGATAACAGGATCTGTAAAAGTTGTCCAATCGTTCGTTATTTCTAATTGGGGCAGACAAAATTGATTGACACTCAACGAAATCATTTTTCAATTCATTTCGAGATGAACTATTAACCGAATTTCATCATACAAATTCGACAGAGATAACATAAGTCGATCTGAGTTAACAGACTCGTTTTGAAAGTTAAAGTCAACAGAGCAGCATGAAGTCTATTTTCGATACGAATACAACTCATAATCCAATCAAAACAAGAGCGAATCGAACAGTTTGAGTTTGTCATAGTCATTGTAAATCAAAATAGTTCCGGGATTTGGGCGCAGAGATCTCTTACACAAGCCAAATGAGAATATCGTTTCCACACAGAACAGAGTCGTTTTTTCCAAATATGAGCCGAACAGAGTTGTATTCCTGATTTAGAAGATTACATCACATGACATATTAAAAGATCATAACAATTCAACTCACGAAATTGTTACAGAATCGCACCATAAAATCAGAGCCGATATAATCCAACCATAACGAAATCATACCAAATCAAAACATGGTCGTGCTCTAATTTTAGCATAAAAACCTTATGTTTAGATCATATACAAACAAAATCCAATCGAAAGCAAAACCTTGATTTCGTTAACTCAAACCAACAAACAAACGAAGCAAATCCAATGAAAACCGATTAATTGCTAAACTGGGCACGATCAAATCATATAACAAAATCATAACCATATTCGATTTTATGACCGTTTTGATAATCAAACCATGTCAAAGTCTTTTCGAATGATGGACAGAGTGATTTGAAAACTCAGAAATCAATTCACTATATTAATCCAAACAATTGATAAAATGAAATTGATATCAAAATTCATACCTGGATGACGAGCAGACAATTTGATCATGACATTTTGGAATTCACAAAAGCTGTAGCCGATTCGACATTTCTAAAAACGATGGAACTAGTGGTTTTATGCTTCTTGTCATCAGCTCGAAGCTTGTCCCTTTGGCTTGTCAACACTGTAACTTGGTTTTCCAACAATTTGATCTTGGACTGTAAAAAGGGAACGTCGGTATAGTAGCGTTCCAACCACACATCACATTGGTCACATGACGACTATCCGGGCTTTGAAAATGCAGGTGAGGGTTTGTTTGAATAGCCGAGGGTTTCATTAGGTAGCTTGATCCCGGGGTAGCTAGGGTTGTTCCTTAAACATTGGGGCAAATTAGAAACAAAATCATAGGGTGGCTCAGAGCACAGACCTTGGGAGTAAGGGTACTCACTAGCTAGGAAGCGTTCGACATCAGAGTTTGAGTCTTCACTGAGGACTATGGGCTTCTGCTCAACACTAGGTTTAGGTTTATTCCTAGCCATTCTCGAGATAAGTTGAGCATTCTTTTTACCTTTGCCGTCGACAGTAGGGTTACCTCTGACCTTTTTACTCACAGGCTTTTTTTATAGCCTCAACCTTGTCTGCTACAACATCGTGTAGGTTGATATCAGGGTCGACCGAGGGTTTAGGAGAGGGTAGAAGGACATGGAAAGGCACAGGTGGCTCGACCTTAGTTTCACTAACCACTGGCTTGTCAATTTGGACAGGCTCTGTATCAGCAAAACCATTTCAAGAGATAAAAGCTTGCCATCTATCACCATGAAGATTTAAGTGGTGAACAACGATGAGTCTAATTAGGCCATGGTGGAACAAGATACTATCGACCTTCTCTCATTTGAACCTTTTAGCCATTTTATAGAGGTTACGCTGGAAGTAGAATGGCATATTCAATGGATAACCCATAAAATTCATTAACAAATGAAGGTGATAAAGAAAAACTAGCCCATACCGACCCTCACAGGTCACGAACTATTTAACCACCATAAAAAGATCATACCACCTTGGTTTAAGTGTGGAAATCGGCATATCTCTGTCACAGGATGTGACCTTTCATGAGATGAACAGTAGTGGCCATGGCACCTCCTCAACTTTAGAGTTTTTGAACCAACGCTAGCCCGTGGCTGCTAACCCTGTGGCAAAGATGATGAACTGTTCACTCAGCTCAAGTTGAATGTCGCCTATCTTGGCCCTACAGCCATCAAAAGTCAGGACGAACTGTTGTGCAAAAAATAGATTAAAACCCTCAAACCTATGAAAAAACGTGAGCCAACCATTATCTTGCAAATCTTTCCGGGCGTTATCGAACAGTAGCAAGGATTGACTGTCGTTCAGCTCAATTCGCACCACCTTCCATGGAGAAGAGCACACGGTGGACTATGTGAACGAGCCAGGGTTTGAATCAAAGCATATGCTGGAGCAGAGTATTGACAGGCCTACCCGATGCTAGCAGAGGTGAAGCAAGGATAGGGATAAGAATTAATGACATCGTGCGAAGGTGGTGGAGTTGGTTCATACGTGAATCATATCTACAGTACAACCGTCAGCGCTTACAACTCATTCAAATTACAACGCATATGTGTTACTAACATGCCACTTCAATCAATCAATCGAAACCTTTGGTAAATGGATTAACCATTCGTGCAAGTAATAGCTATACCATAGTTTTAAAAACAAACATATAAGTCGAAACCAATACCAAGTGAATGCCAAAGGCTTTGATAACACAAACATGCGGTGTATAGAACGATTCATACCAAGAATTTAACCAATGTGCCAATGCGTTTATATGTATACCAATGTGCCAAATGGATTGATCAAATAACATGTAAATCCAATCCCCAATATATTACAAACTCAATAAAACAAAATTACACAGTCAATAGAAGAATGTGAAATGAGTACAAATCAAAAGGTTATGCCAACTGCATAATGATAAGTAAAATGTAAATGCAATGGACATATCATCAAGAATGATAACGACAATTTATTGAAGATTTTAATGCGATTTCAAAAGACCAAGTTTTCACGCTTACAGTCGTGAAAACAAAAACGAAGATAAGTGTGCAAATAGCGCAAAAATAAAAGTGTCATTTATTTGAGAATTGCGACGAAAAATTGAGGTTTGCAAAACATTGGTGTAGGCAGCTTATAAGGACATTAGAAAAATGTGAATTGGCTACCAACAATGGCGACACACTGGTAGAAGCAGTTATCTCTGCCAAAGGAACAAATTCAGATTAGGACAGCAAAGATAATTCCAACTCAAAAATAACAACCAAAAAATCGTATAAACATCATCATTAAACAACTATTCCAGCAGTGTTTTAAAAGATGAAAACTGATGACAGTCTTAAGACCAACGAGTCACGATATTAAAGATAAAATCTCCAATACTGTTGACAGAGCCACTGCTGCCAGCAGGCATCCATAGCCTCGACAGGGTTTCCATTTAACCCACTCTGACATCTGTATCTTGCCAAGAAGTTCTAGATCATAATAAAGGACATTAAGAGGTTTCTTATTTGCAAATTTTCATATACCCGACATTGCTTCGCTGCCAGCGGGCCTGTTCAGTACCCTGGCGAAGTTATCTTGGCATCATGCATGCATTTACCCGCTGCCAACAGACCTGTTCAGCATCCCGGTGGGTTTACAAGCACTTCCCACAGCTCTTTTATTGATTTATTTTGTTTTGTTTTTCTTCAAAGATATATAATTGAGCGGGGTGACGCTGAAAATCATGATATTTTAACATATTTTTTCAAACCTCATCAGAATTTTTTAGCACTGTCCTTTATTAAGATCCAGAGATGTTTTATTTACAAAAACAACTTCCTAAGGCAGGGAGACATCTTCTGATTCATTCCCTTAAGGAATAAGGACAGCGTAAAAAGATAATAGATGATCATGACAAGCTTTACTCAGAGATTGAAATCAGTCAACTTCTTTCAAACAACAGACTTTTTTCCAACACAGATGTAAATTTCAAAAGTATACAATTGATGTTTATACAAATTTCTTAGCAGTTATTTCAGCGAAGGAATTTTCTGTTTTCTTTTTCTGAATAGCTCAGTATACAAGTATGTGTATTTCCAAAAACACAAACTGATAAACCCAAAGGAGAAATCAAAAGAAAAAGAAAACAAAAGCAAAATATGTACATAATATACAAGGGTTGTCATCAAGCAAAGTATCTTTTCAAGGCTTGGCCATTCACCGGATAGGTGTCAGGCTGCCCTTCTAGATTCTGCAATCGGAAAAAACTAGGACCTAACTTCTCAGCAATTAAAAACGGTCCAAGCCAAAAGTTTTGAAATTTCATGTGCTCTCCCTTTCCCTCATGCGGTTTGTCCCATTTCAAGACAAGGTCACCTACTTCGAAGTTCCTATCAGAGGCAGAGTTAGAGTTGAACCAGCTTTTGACTATCTGTTGATGATGATCTAACTTATGTTTAGCTTGGGTTTTTACCTCTTCTAGCTTCAGCAAAGTGTTAATTCGGTTTTCTAAAGGGGGACAATCTTCTTCTTGGATTTTCTGCGACAACTGTAGTGAAGGAAGAAGAATGTGAGGTGGTAGAATTGCTTCTCTGCCATAAACGAGAAAAAAGGGGGAGTTACCTACAGCAGCTTTTGGTGTTACCCTATCAGCCCAAAGTGCATTCAACAATGCATTGTGCCAATTTTTGTGATTTTCAGCCACCGTTCTCTTGATGATTTTAATCAAGTTCTTGTTTGTTGATTCTGCCAATCCGTTGCCCTGGGGGTAATAGCTAGCGGAATACTTCAATTTAATTCCTTTTTCTAAAGTGAACTCGCTCATCTCAAGAGACGAAAAGTAAGAAGCGTTATCGAATACTAAATAGTCAGGGATACCAAAACGAGTGATAATATTCTAAATGAGAAAGGCAATTACCTAACTGGTATTGACAGTTCTTAACGCGACAGCTTCAGACCATCTAGTGATATAATCTGTGGCTGTTATGATAAACTTATGTTGTTGTGATGATGGGGGGTTTATTGGACCTATGATGTCAAGGCCTCACTGCTGAAAAGGAGAGTTTAGTGAAACGGGCTGCAAAGGAAAGGTTGGTTTCTGTAACCGCCCTGATGCTTTTTAACAGGTGATACATTTATGACACAAGGCATGGGCATCTCTAAAAAGCGTGGGCCAGTAATAATTGGCTCTTAAAACCTTATGGGCAGTGGTGTCACCACCAAAATGGCCACCAGCTTCTCCTGCATGCAACTCTAGTAGGACTTTTTCTGCTTCGTCTTTTTCAAGACAACGCATCAGTACGCCGTCAAAACTTTGACGAAACAGGATACCATTAACCAAATGAAAGGAGGCTGACTTTAATCTCAACGCTCTTCTCTTGGTGGGATCCAGGTGACAGGGGGCTGACCCATGTTCAAGACAAAATCTTATATCGTCATACCAAGGACTGGTAGGGTTTTGTGCACAATGGATTGCATTTTGATCGTGTTGTCCTACGTTTGATGGGTCGCTTTCTTCTTGTTGTTCTGCTGCTGAATCAGCAACTAACTTGCATAACCCTTGGCCTCCCACTATCTGAGATGGGGTGATTTCTAAGTCGTACTCCTGCAAGGAGGTGACCCAGTTAGCCCTCTTCTCTCCTAGTTCCTTTTGCACTAACAGGTTCCTGACGGCTGGGTAAGGGACAATAACTTTTGTCCTTGACTTCAAAAGATAGGACCGGCAGTGCTTGACTGCTTTGAAAACAGCATAGGCTTTCCAATCTACCGCTGGATAATTTAGTTCCGCGCCTTTGAAAGCAGAGCTCATAAAGTCAATGGGTACTTCGTTGTTTTCAGCGTTCTTTTGAGTTATGACTGCAGCGTAGGAGCGGTCAGAAGAAAAAGTGTAGAGTGTGAAATCTTTGGAAAAGTCAGGGCTCATGAGAGAAGGAGTATCTATTATAGTCTTCCTTATTTCATTAAAATCTTGATTTTCTGAGGGTCCCCAATGATAATGGGTGTCTTTCTTAATTAGGTTCTGCAAAGGTCTGACCATTTTGGAGAAGCTGGGGACAAATCTTCTCACAAAGTTAATCTGGCCTAAGAAAGACTGCATAGATTTTTTGGATGTAGGAGGGGGAAGCTTTGCGATGGCTTGAGTCGTTTCAGGGTCGATAATCATCCCCTCATTTGACATAATAAATCCCAAGAGTTTACCCTGTTCTACTGCAAAGATGGATTTTTTAGGATTCAAGGAGATGTCGTATTTACGACATTGTTGTAGAACGGCTCATAAGTGAGCTAGATGATCGGTTTTGTTCTTAGATAAAATGGTAACATCATCTAATTACACTACAATGGACTGATTGATTAGGCCTTAGAAAGCAATGTCCATTGCTCTCTGAAAAGTGGCACCAGCATTAATCAATCCAAAGGGCATTTTTCGATAAGCATAAGTGCCCCACGAGGTACGGAAGGTAGTTTTAAGTTGGTCTGGGGGAGACATCAGGACTTGGTTGTACCCTGAGAAACCATCTAATAAAGATAGCCTCTCAGAATCAGATACCTGATGAAGGTGTTATCACTCTGTAAATTTCCTAGAGGTTGAAAAGAAGAAATATACAAAGGTAACCTTAACCAACCACTTTTAAAGTTGGGATCTAGCCCTTCCAGCTTCAGAGAGGGATCTCTCTATATAATTTATCTTTGTTTGAATTGAGATATTAGGCTAGGTAAAGGCGCAAGTTTTGTAAAGGATTTTTAAAGTTGGTTGAGACAAATCACACATCCATTGGGCTATGGAGTCTGTACTTAATAAAAACTGATATGCAACCAGGAACGTTGAAGAAATCTTTCACAAGGAGAGATAGCACCCCTCACTGGATCTTTAATAATTTAAGCGATGAACAGAAGAAAAGATAAGGAAAATAACTCCAATTAACAAGCACTTAAGAATCTCTTAACTGAAGATATTTAGAAGAAGAACATTGAAATCTATAGAATCGGAAACAGGGTATCTGGGATAAATCCTACAACGTAACGCTATTCGTATAGATTAGTTATAGAAAAACAAGATGATCACGTAGCAAGAAAACATTTGACTAAGAAAATCACATCACCAGTGAAAAATGCGCAAGAATCCTGTGAAAAGCCTCTTCTTTATTAATGGTGGATCTCGTCAAAAATGTTGCAGCTTGATAGCAGTCGGGTGTGCAAATCAACAACAACCCTCAATACATTGAAGAAAGAAGTATTTATAAGTCAAAATACAAAGGATCCTGTCATAACTGACAAGGACGTGTCCATACTATTATTAGCATAACTAACTCAACTAATCAAAAACCGTTTGGTGATTCATCATAACTGTTTGCTGAATTTCTGGGTAGGTCGTTGGTGAGGTGCCTCCGCAACCTCTGCTGACAGGACAGCTGACTGGAAATGACAGCTCATCTACTAATCTAGTAGATCGCACAGCTCTTCCCATCGGATATGAGTTGGCACTGTCACTTTGAGCAACCTCCGGTATACTTCGCCCATGTCTGTGTACTTAGCAAAAGTAGGCTTGACGACGAAAATGTGCTTAATTTCATGCTGGATCTCAATATCCAAGTGCAATGCCTCCATGAAAGCTCTACCTGTGATGTTTGATTGTATCCCTGCGAATTTAGCACAGTCCCTGGATAGTTCGATCAACTTCTTCTTATAATCGGGAAGCACCATCAATTTGTCGTTTATGACTTTCATGCCAGGCAGGCCTTTCCTTGTCAGAGAATCTATCTTGTGGAAGAACCTTTGCACTCCATGGTCCATAATTTGGATCTTCTCTTCTAGCTGAAGCATGAGACCTCTTTTGGTCAGAACTCTTTTCACTTCCAATATGGTTTCTGTTCTATCTTCAATTTTCAGCTCCTCGAGTTCTTCCCGTGTCTTAGAATTTAGGAACCTTGTGATCTCATTGGCCTGGGTTGGCATGTCTCCCAATTCAGTCCTGATTTTCTCCACAGCCTGTTTGCTCTTCTCGAGCAACTCATTCTGTTCGAACATGATCTGAACCATTGGCCAGATTTCATTGATGGACTTAGAGATATCAGTCCACACAAGTTCTTTAACTTCAGCCAAGGTTTTCCCGGCCAATGTCTGTGTCTGGAGCTGCTGCAACTCCTTCTTCATTTGTTCATTTACCTGTTTCTCCTTGGATAGACTTGTCTGGAAGGAAGTTCTTAGCTCTTGCAGATTTTCCACTTCCTTCTTGAGTCTGCCGATTTCAGACTCTTGCAAATTCATTCTCTCCATAGACTTGGCCAGGTCTATGGTGCCTTCGGGTACCTGCTCTGTAGTTGCGGACGGAACTGCAGTCACTGTCGCTGTGCTCAATCCTGCAATGGGGATAGCACTTAAGGTGATGCCCTCCCCTGTCTTCGTTTGTTCCTTTTCCTTTAAAAGTTTTTCCATCTCGGCCTCCATCTCCCTTAACTGCGCACTCTTCTCCATGAGAAGTCTCAGCATCTCATCCTTTTCGCCTTCTCTTTCAGCTATTTCTTTCATCTGTGGATCCTCTGTGGGAGGGAGCTTTAGCTGCTTTCTCAAAGCGGCGATGTCAGCATTCTTCTTTTTGATCATTTCTTCGGCAGCTTTGACATTCGCCGGGTCATAGCCGATCTTGAGGACCAGCTCTTCCAGAGTCTTTATCTTGTTATCTTTCGCGAAGGAAGACATCTTCTCTAGCTTTAGTTGGTTCTGGGCGTTGCTCAATGTCGTCCGATACTTTGCCGCAGAAGTGGCAACGCGGGATAAAGTGTGGGAAATCATTTCCCCAGTTTGCTTATGCATATCCATTTGATATGCCGTATGCACATCTTTGGCTTGGAATTCAAACGCGGTCCTCCTGTAATCAGATATAACCTTGGGGTCCGGCACTAGTGCATGGAGGTATGCCATATGCATCTTGCCCTTTTCTGTATCAAATGCCGAGAGTAACCTGTGCTGGGTTGTGGAGGACTGCTTCTAGAATTGTGCATAAGCACTGCTAGTGAGCGACTGGTTCCTCTTCTTGATCAAGTCGTATTTCTCAAAAATGCCCAGCTGGGGCCCAGTCTTGCTTGGTGGAGTATCCAAGGGAGAATCCCTGAACTTTACTGTTACTTCTTTATGCTGACTAGAGACAAAAGATGAAGTGAATTGCTTGGCCCCAGTAGTGGTCATTGTGGTAGTCAACGTAATAGCTTCTGTTGTTGTGCCGATCGTTGAAATGGTCTTCGGCTTTTTGGAGTGAGTTTGAAATTCCTCCCTTGACACCTCTGTTACAGGAGGAGATGACTCCTGTCGGGGCCTCTTCTCCTTGAGGGCCTGTGGCATAGTAGCTGGGAGCGCACTTGTTGAGGGCCCCTGCTGTTCTTTCCTGACAACAGGTTCCACATCCTCCAATGTATCGGGCTCCCACTCAGTTTGATTGGCAAATTTTTCGATTTCGGGCCTGGGCTCATGTGCATATGGGCTAGTCTTATTTCTGAGTCTCATCTCAGAAATGATTCCATAAGGATCGTAATGCCAGGAGAAACTAGTTGGAAATTTCATTTCCCTCAATAGTTTGTCTGCTTCATCACCAGTGCCTCTATTATTGCAGATAAATGAACCTATCTGCCCTTTGAGCCGCAACTGTTGCTTCGGTATATATCTTGGAAGCTTGTATGGTGCCAACTCGCACCCATAGACTCTGATTTAGGAGTGATTCTGGTACAAGTACCAGTCTCCTATCTTCACACTTTATGAGAGGTGCAGAACTCTCCGGACTTCTTCATTTACTCGTGGCTCAGGCACGCCACTCAGCATACTTACCACGGGATGGTAGAACTGGTCAATGAATGCTGTGAAATCATATTCGATCGAATTGCGCTTTAGAAGGGACGTCCACGCTGTGACCGGCTGTGGCTTCCCGTCAGAGTCCATCTTCTGCATGGAGAAGTTGAATCTGTCTGCTTGAAAGTACAAGAACATGTAGGCCAGAATGGATGAATACCTGAACATGCCCTCAGTGGTGAAATTCATGAATTGCTCATGGATGTTATTTGCCAAGAAAGTACTGTAATCGAATTGAGTGGTTGGTTGTTCATCATTTGAAAAGATGGAGAGGAAACCCATGATAGGTTCGTCCACCCATTGGTCAAAATAGTATCCTAGTAGAGCACACACAGCCGAAATAATCTGATTCCCTTTGATGGAAAATATGGAAGAAGAATACGGGGGATTGGTGGTCGGGATTGGAGAAGAAGGGGGAGAAAATAGCTCGAAAATATGAGCTCTTTGAGGGAAAGTCATTCTCTGGTAGAGCTCGGTGAGGATTTCCAGATTGAAAGGGGTTACAGACTCCGGGCGGGTTATCTGCATCATTTGGTCGATATCCTCTGGGGTAATGAAGAAAAGGACGTCTCCCAAAGAGGAAACAATGGCTTTATGTTCGGGGACGTAGTGAGCTTGGCACTTGAGTGCAAACTCTGGGAAATGGTGGACTTGGGGGAACAGGTATAGGGGCAGATTGGACTCCCGGAGCCCAATCTCATCACTCTGATCTAAGAAAACCTCTCGGAGCCATGATTGCAGATCAGAGAAATCAAAGCTGCATGCTGTGTCCGCTATCAAGCGGTCCTTGTCTACCAGGGGAATTTTATCAAGATCGACCGGAGGAGGGACGAACGAATTCTCTTCCTCTTCAGCTGGCCTTGTTTTAGACGCCATCTCAGCGACTGTACCTGCAACAAACAACGTTAGTGGGGTCTACTGGTGGTGGAGGGAAAACGACGGGAGAGCAATGGAGATAGATAGGTTTTCTGGTGCGAGGGATGAATAACGAGTGAAAATGGACACAACGGTGTTTTTATTCAAAACTAGGTCGGTCGGACGCGGGAAAACGGTCAGCATGACAACGGGCGTTTTATCCAGTCATTAATGTATAACGGGCCACTTGGGGTGATATGGTAGGTGACGGTGAACAGCATATACGGACGACTGACGTGGAGGTTTGTGATTGGGGGTAAAGTCGCCAAAGGGGGCTGTTCATGAGTGAAGGGTGTTATGGCGCTGACACCAGGGGCTGGCAGTAGTAACGGGATGGGACTAAGGACTAGACGCGAGTGGGACAAGTGGGCTCAGTGGAGGGTGACGTCCAGGGGTGACGGAGTGTCAGACAGCATGTGGAAGATGGGACTCGTGAGCCAATAGGGCGACGACACATGTAACAGGGGGCCCGTTGTGAGGAAGATTCTTTCCCGGACCCCCCCCCTTTGATTAAAGATAGAATACCAAGGGGGGTCCAGAAATCACCACGATCCGTTGATCTGCGCGCTAGATTTATGACCGCAGATCTCTGCTAGCTGTTTAACACCAATCTTGGACCCCCCCCCCTCCATTAAAGGCAGAACAGAGGGGGGGGTCCGAATTTTATAGTG
>ML783615.1:559845-574282 GCA_009831015.1 Picea engelmannii | reverse complement strand
CCCCCCCCCCATTAAAGGCAGAACGGAGGGGGGCGTCCGATATCCATTGTAGACCGTGGATTTGTGCGCTCCATTCTGGACCGTCCAGATCTACGCAAAAGCTATCGATGACCTCGGACCCCCCCCTTTCCGTTAAAGGTAGAACGGGCGGGGGGGTCCGGAATGCTATAAGGACTGTTGATTCAAGCGCCGCGATCTGGGCCTTTGAAAAGTGCATGAGACATAGGTATGGGGCGGAAAATGTCATAGGTAGAAAACTTAGGATAAGGGCATTTTCATGGGTTTTCTTTTGATATTTCTCATATACACCACCAAGGGGGACATCAATTCAATTACATTTAGGCATTGGAGTCACGGGGTACATCTTTATCAATCTGGCTTCATTTTGGCAAGGGAAACAAGGCAATTAACCTACGTCCTAACCTACTGTCACAAGGCAATTAACCCAGATTAAACAGTTGGGTCAAGATTTTATTCTTTCTAGGGGCTACCTGATCATGATTAGACGTTCTGATCAGATGTATTCACTAATTCTAACCTAGGGGCTATCTGATCAAGGTTAGACAGTATGATCAGATTTATTCACTAGTTCTAACCTAGGGGCTATCTGATCAAGGTTAGACAGTATGATCAGATGCATTCACTAACCTATCAACATTGAAAATTTAAAAGAACTTGGTCATGCTTGAAAGGTATGACCAAGTTGCTATTATTGCTTGGGGCCTTTGCTTCAATTCTTTTTAGCCCTCTTTTCTTTTTCTTTCTTTTTCTTTTTTCTTTTTTCTTTTTTCTTTTTTCTTTTTTCTTTTTCTTTTCACAAATTATTTGAAGAATGCAATATCATTTGTGAGCCAAATCACCAGATACAGATAATATCCAAGTCATAAGATGATTCCCATAAATTATGGGGTGATAACAGAAGGATCTGTTCCATGGGTGGGACAGGATAGTTGTCTTTATCAGACGCTCTATTGAGGTTCCAGAAATCAACGCAGAGTCGAATTTCGCCACTTTTCTTCCGGACTGGGACAAGGTTAGAAACCCATTGAGTGTGCCTAACAGGGAAAATTATCTTAACATTAAGGAGTTTATTCAATTCTTTTTGAACGGTCGGTTCAAGCTTAGGGTGCATTTTTCTCAATTTCTGTTGAAAGGGCAAGGTTTGGGGTTTCATAGGAATGACGTGTTGTATGATGTTAGCGTCGAAAGTTTTAAGGTCATCATACGTCCATGCAAAGACATCTTTAAATTCTTTGAACAATTTAATAAAGGCAACTTTTTCTTGTTCAGAACATCCTACCCCTAGATTAATGCACTGCGGATTATCATTAGTTCTCAAGTTTACTTTTTCAAATAATAACGAGGAACTATTGGTTTTACAGTTGACCGACTTTTTGAATTTATCTTGAAGATCGTAAAACTTCTCTAATCTAACTACAGATTTAGGGATCGAGTTTACCATATCCGATGAAGATTCAGGAGTTCTCGGATCTGGTATTACTGTGAAATCGTGCAAATTGTCGTCGTGTGTGTGTTCGTCTATCACCGCGCCTTGAAAAGTTTCTTCCATGTGCAGGAAGCTGATAATCTGTTGATTTTCGTCAAATACTCTCCAGTTCGTGATGTTGTCGGGAACGGATGGTCTGAACAACAGCTCAACGGAGAATGCGTCTGGGGATAAGCCTTCTGCAGGAAGAAGTTTAGAAGCTACATTAGCTAATAAATCTGCTTCAGAGTTATTCAACCTAGGAATAGAATTTATATTGAAAGAAGCAAATTTATTCATTAAATTCCATACCTCGGATTGGTAGCTTTTAAGATGTGGGGAAAGACAGTGGATAGAATCTCTTACCTGTCTAACCACTATTTTGGAATCGCCAAAGACAGTTAAGTTTTGAATGTTCATGTCTAAATATTTTCTGAGTTCTTGCAGTAAAGCTTCATACTCTGCAGTGTTATTAGTACATTCAAATTCTAGCCTGCATGCAATCAAATTTTTGTTACCTGCCGGATCAATAATAACGCAGCCTGCTCCAACTCCTTCTTTTGACTTTGACCCATCAAAATAAAGAGACCAAATTTGATTTCCATCGGGTGAATGGGACCTTTGTGTAGAAGTTGTTGGCTGCACATATGCTACAATCTCGGACTGTTGTTTTGTATCGGTGATAGCTAAAGTCTCGGCCATGAAATTGCCGAAAAAGGTATCCATCCCTTGTACTTCGGGTGAATTGGCAGAAGGTGTAAATGGTTCGTTGGGATCATTCAAATCTGTCACTATGAACTTAAGGTAGCGCTCACGATTTACCTTGATCTTGTTGGGCTTGTCGTTCTCTGGAAGCCATAGATGAGACCAATCTGTTGCGAAATAGCCATGTAATTGCTCCGACCAGTCCCTGCTTAAAAACATACCATACACTTCTGGAATATCCACAATGATAATATCAATTACTTGATGAGCCTTGGGGTTAGACGATAATCTTATAAGTACGTTTCTTAATTCGCCTATAACTTTGACATTAGTTCGATCAAGTTGGATGATTTTTAATGTACATGGTTCAACCTCAGCATTAATCTTCTGACATACAGACCATGGCATTATATTGGATGTCGCTCCTGAGTCTACCATACAATTGTGCACGTTTCTATTAAAGATTTCGAAAGTTAACAAAAACGGAGGTACATTTTTGCGAGTACTAAGGGTGGTAGCTTGAGGTTTTTTACTCGCAGTTTCTAAAGCCACTTTATCTACATTATTTACATTATTTACATTACTTACAGGTAGGCTTCCTTTATATTGAGGATCAGGGTTATTTTTAGTGGAAGTCTTCTGAGGAACTTTGTTCTGGACAACCTTGTTACCATGTGAATTACCGTTTTTTCTATT
The DNA here is from genome assembly GCA_009831015.1 of Picea engelmannii. NCBI lineage: Eukaryota > Viridiplantae > Streptophyta > Pinopsida > Pinales > Pinaceae > Picea > Picea engelmannii. The sequence continues at coordinate 571,395 of ML783615.1, read as the reverse complement.
CTCTAAGATGTTCTGTAACATTTTTTGTAGCAAAAATGGAAATTTTAATAACTCATAAACAGAAATGTTATCCCTTAAATTTTTAAGATATTCAACTAAATCATAATCTAAGTTGGGGTTCACCTGGTTCTGTTTAGGCTCAGCTGGTTTAGATTGCTTTGGGGGCAAAGTTGTAGTGTTTTCGGAAGAAGGTTTGTTCGTTGTCTTACTCCTAGTATTGTAGGGATGAACTGTCTCGAAGTTAGCTTGAAAATGCTATCCGAGAAGTGTCCAAAAATGTTTGGAGAAGACTCCTCTTCTTGAACTGTCTCTTGTTCAACTACCTCCTCAGGAATCTTAGGAGGCATCAAGTTATCCTGGGCTTCTAGAATTGTTTGAAGGGCGCATTGCAGACTCTCTAGATTAAGGCCTTCGGTGGTTGGATTAGGTCGGTTGCTAGGAAAAGGCTTCCGGAACGGGGGCTTGTAAGGTCCTTTGCTCGAAGAAGCTTCTTCGGTTGTCCTTTTTAATTCTATAACTTGATTTGACAATTTTTAAACAACTTTAGTTAAGTTTTCTAAATCCGAGCTTTCAGGTTGTGTTTTACTTTGAGTAGGTCTGGGGAGGATTTCGATCTTCTTTTTGGAAGAAGAACTAGTCTCAGTTTCGTTGCTAGTAGAGTCTTTAAGACTAAGAATATCCTTTTCAATCTGGCTGGCCTCCTCGAAGGCTTCTAACAACGTGGCTTTCTTAGATCATTTAACCCAAATAGCTATACTTTGATGCAAAGATTTAGTGTAGTATGCTATTATAAGACTCTCAGTAGGCATGGAATCAGCAGGGATTCGGTTTTTAAGTGTTAAGAATCTTTGATTAAAGTCTTTAACTTTTTATTTTGGGTTCATTCTTAAGCTAGAAAGGTCCATGACTAGGACTTCTGGAGGTTTACCATCTCCGAACTTTTCCAAAAAGCATGACTCAAACTTTTCCCAAGACACGATGGTATGAGGTTGTTGGGCAAAGTACCATGTAGATGCATTGCCCTCGAAAGTATAGGGGAACAACCTACAGACTACATCTTCATGTTCGACATTGCGGAGTCTTATGGCTAACATAAACTTTTTAATGTGATCTTCAGCGATCTGTTTTGAGTCAGGGTCAAACTTGGGAAGCCATTTCTATGGATGTTCGGTAAGGGATGCTGAGCTCCAAGTACAGCTACGGAATCCTGGTCAAGCCAAGGTCTAGCAGGGTTGTTCTGGTTTTCTATTGGCGTAATGGGTGTGGAAGGCTAAGAAGGGGAACTGCCTTCGTCAGAGGAATCTTCTCCAGACGAGGAAGGAGATGATGGAGGTGGTGAAGGAGGTATTCCAGATCCTCCCGTAGTAGGATTTAGGGTTGGATCTGTAGAATTCACAGCGAGATTAGTGCCTCCTAATTATTCTATGATATTAGAGAAATCTAAAGGTTGGTCCAATGGACGGTTTGGTTGCCTCAAACGGGCTAAGGAACTATGAGTTGTTATAAGAGATTGATGGACAATCTCTTGTATGTCACCACCTGTAGGATTAGGGGTTGTTGGCTCAACTGTGATCCGTGGATCGTTGGTTGATGTGGTTGTTGTTTGAGGGGGAATGTTATCGTTCGAATCGCTTCTTGTCACTATAGGTGAGCGATTAGGTGGTGGAGGAGTCTTGCAACCGCCTCGGGCCATTAATTAATTTCAGGCCCTCCTTCTAGCGCCATTTGTTGACGGGCGAAATTGACCGTCCGTCAATTGGGAGAGTGGAACCGGTCTGGGGTTGTCTAATAACCCAAGTCGTTTGGAATGAACCACCTTGACGGGTTTAGCGGCTCCGTTAGCCGATCTAAGTCCTAAGAAAATAAAAAGAAAAACTACTCTAAACTAACTATTCTAACTAAAACTAACTATTAAAACAAACTAATAAACTAATCTAACTAAAACTAACTATTAAAACAAACTAATAAACTAATTATTCTATATACAATCTACTATCTAATACTATGCTAACTCTAAGAAATTAAATATCTAACTACAAACAGAAATAAATCTTCTTCACAAAATGTACAATATTTACAATTTACAGATTTGAATGAAAACCTGAAAAACTCATTTATATTATGTCCTAAGACAACGAGAGCTATTGTTTTTTGATTTTTATAATTTTGTGAAAAAGAAATAAACTGAAAAACTAACCAAACTAAACAACTAATATACTAATTCTAACTACTATTCTAAACTACAAATATATCTAACTAAACTACTTAAATTATACTAACAAATAAACTATTAAATAAATAACAAACTAACCTGAAGAAAAGCTCCAGGTTTGTCTTGTGTGATGATTGTCTTAGCTAATCGGAGGGAGGAAACCTGCACCGAATTATCCAGGAACTTCTCGTAAACTAGAAGTTGTTGTGCTCTTCAAATAAAATTACAGGACAAACAAGACATAAAAACTACAACAATCTTATGATTTATAAACCTTCACAGTTAGATAAACCTGTATGCAAAGATCTATACGAAAGGATTCAATTAACGAAGAAGAGAAATTTGTGATTCATTAACTGAAACCAAATGATTGTTGTACTTTGAATAATGAAAGAAATCAGATATGGATAACACATTAATCAAATCATATCATCCTGCAATAGATTATGATAGCTAAAGTATTCTATAATCAACTGCAAACTAACATGCGTAAACTTGAAACAAAAGATTGATATTATGAAAGCGAAAGCTGTAGCAAGATATCAACTCTTGTCTCAATTTGTATTAGAAATCCATATCCTGGTTCTCCCACAAGTGAGGATCATCCTTATTACAAAAAATAATAAGTATTTAAATACCTCCCACAGGGTAAAACATCCCTGTGGGAGTTATCAAACTGTTTACAGAAAATCTGGGAGGATATCCCAAGTCTGACTAAACTAGGAACCTAAAATAAAACTGAATCACATAAATATCTCCTAGACTGTCACGGCATGTCCAATGCAATTCGAATGTACCTGAAAGAGGTCCAAAAAAGGCAAGTTAGGAGGATATTTTGTTAATGAAAATGATAAAAATCTAATTCTATAGACTAGCTACAGAATCTTGCAATTCTGTAGCTGGTCTAAATCTGACACAGAATCAATTCAAATCTTTAAAGAATTAAATTCAACTATTAACAAGTATCTAATAGCTATTTGAAAGACAAATGAATAATTCAAATTGAAATTGTTATACTAATTTGAGATCAAAACAAGACTAAGATCAATCAAACGACTACAGAGATGCATATACTCTGTTTCATTTGTTGTCACAAAATCGGGTAAACGGAATCGTAATGAACAGTAATGAAATCGTTTTCATATCAAATTAAAATCGATACAGTTGAACAAATCATAGGCAATCGTATATGTTGCCTCATCAACAAGAAACACGATCGAATCCATACGAAAACAACAAGATCATTTTTAAATTGATATAATTGTATTAATCATAAACCAATGATCCCTACTATTAGCGAATCAAATCAAAACTGGTGTGTAAATTATCACAAATGAAATGATAATAGAATCAATCGGTTGATAACAGCATCTGTAAAAGTTGTCCAATCGTTTTTTATTGCTAATTGGGGCAGACAAAATTGATTGACACTCAACGAAATCATTTTTCAATTCATTTCGAGATGAACTATTAACCGAATTTCATCATACGAATTTGACAGAGATAACATAAGTCGATCTGAGTTAACAGACTCGTTTTGAAAATTAAATTCAACAAAGCAGCATGAAGTCTATTTTCGATACGAATCCAACTCATAATCCAATCAAAACAAGAGTGAATCGAACAGTTTGAGTTTGTCATAGTCATTGTAAATCAAAACAGTTCCAGGATTTGGGCGCAGAGATCTTTTACACAAGCCAAATGAGAATATCGTTTCCACACAGAACAGATTCGTTTTTTCCAAATCTGAGCCGAACAGAGTTGTATTCCTGATTTAGAAGATTACATCACATAACATATTAAAAGATCATAACAATTCAACTCATGAAGTCGTTACAGAATCGCACCATAAAATCAGAGCTGATATAATCCAACCATAACGAAATCATACCAAATCAAAACATGGTCGTGCTCTAATTTTAGCATAAAAACCTTCTATTTAGATCATATACAAACAAAATCCAATCGAAAGCAAAACCTTGATTTCGTTAACTCAAACCAACAAACAAACGAAGCAAATCCAATGAAAACCGATTAATTGCTAAACTGGGCACGATCAAATCCTATAACAAAATCATAACCATATTCGATTTTATGACCGTTTTGATAATCAAACCATGTCAAAGTATTTTCAAATGATGGACAGAGCTATTTGAAAACTCAGAAATCAATTCACTATATTAATCCAAACAATTGATAAAACGAAATTGATATCAAAATTCATACCTGGATGACGAGCAGACAATTTGATCATGACATTTTGGAATTCACGAAAGCTGTAGCCGATTCGACATTTCTAAAAACGATGGAACCAGTGGTTTTCTACTTCTTGTCATCAGCTCGAAGCTTGTCCCTTTGTCTTTTCAACACTGTAACTTGGTTTTCCAACAATTTGATCTTGGACTGTAAAAAGGGAACGTCGGTATAGTAGCGTTCCAACCACACATCACATTGGTCACATGACGACTGTCCGGGCTTTGAAAATGCAGGTGAGGGTTTGTTTGAATCGTCGAGGGTTTCATTAGGTAGCTTGATCATGGGGTATCTAGGGTTGTTCCTTAAACATGGGGGCAAATTAGAAACGAAGTCATAGGGTGGCTCGGAGCACAGACCTTGGGAGTAAGGGTACTCACTAGCTAGGAAGCATTCGACATCAGAGTATGAGTCTTCACTGAGGACTATGGGCTTCTGCTCAACACTAGGTTTAGTTTTATTCCTAGCCATTCTCGAGATAAGTCGAGCATTCTTTTTACCTTTGTCGTCGACAGTAGGGTTACCTTTGACCTTTTTACTCACAGACTTTTTTATAGCCTCAACCTTGTCTGCTACAACGTCAGGTAGGTTGATATCAGGGTCGACCGAGGGTTTAGGAGAGGGTAGAAGGACATGGAAAGGCACAGGTAGCTCGACCTTAGTTTCACTAACCACTGGCTTGTCAATTTGGACAAGCTCTGTATCAGCAAAACCATTTCGAGAGATAAAAGCTTGCCAGCTATCACCGTGCAGATTTAAGTGGTGAACAACGATGAGTCTAATTAGGCCGTGGTGGAACAAGATACTATCGGCCTTCTCTCGTTTGAACCTTTTAGCCATTTTATAGAGGCTACGCTGGAAGTAGAATGGCATATTCAATGGATAACCCATAAAATTCATTAACAAATGAAGGTGATAAAGAAAAACTAGCCCATACCGACCCTCACAGGTCACGAACTGTTTAACCACCATCAAAAGATCATGCCACCTTGGTTTAAGGGTGGAAATCGACATACCTCTGTCACAGGATGTGACCTTTCGTGAGACAAATAGTAGTGGCCATGGAACCTCCTCAACTTTAGAGTTTTTGAACCAACGCTAGCCCGTGGCTGCTAACCCTGTGGCAGAGCTGATGAACTATTCACTCAGCTCAAGTTGAATGTCGCCTATCTTGGCCCTACAGCCATTAAAATTCAGGACGAACTGTTGTGCAACAAATAGATTAAAACCCTCAAACCTCTGAACAAACGTGAGCCAACCATTATCTTGCAAATATTTCCGGGCGTTATCGAACAGTAGCAAGGATTGACTACCGTTCGACTCAATTCGCACCACCGCTGCCATGGAGAAGAGCACACGGTGGACTATGTGAACGAGCCATGGTTTGAATCAAAGCATACGCTGGAGCAGATTATTGACATACCTACCCGATGCTAGCAGAGGTGAAGCAAGGATAGGGATAAGCATTAATGACAACGTGCGAAGGTGGTGGAGTTGGTTCATACGCGAATCATATCTACAGTACAGTCGTCGGTGCTTACAACTCATTCAAATTACAACGCATATGTGTTACTAACATGCCACTTCAATCAATCAATCGAGACCTTTGGTAAATGGATTAACCATTCATGCAAATATACCATAGTTTTAAAACCAAACATATAAGTCGAAACCAATACCAAGTGAATGCCAAAGGCTTTGATAACACGAACATGTGGTGTATAGAACGATTCATACCAAGAATTTAACCAATGTGCCAATGTGTTTATATGTATACAAATGTGCCAAATGGATTGATCAAATAACATGTAAATCCAATCCCCAATATATTACAAACTCAATAAAACAAAATTACACAGTCAATAGAAGAATGTGAAATGAGTACAGATCAAAAGGTTATGCCAACTGCATAATGATAAGTAAAATGTAAACGCAATGGGCATATCGTCAAGAATGATAACGACAATTTATTGAAGATTTTAATGCGATTTCAAAAGACCAAGTTTTCACGCTTACAGTCGTGAAAAAAAAAACGAAGATAAGTGTGCAAATAGCGCAAAAATAAAAGTGTCGTTTATTTGAGAATTGCGACGAAAATTTGAGGTTTGCAAAATATTGGTGTAGGCAGCTTATAAGGACATTAGAAAAAGGTGAATTGGCTTCCAAAAGGTCACAGAGTTTGTGGTGTGACTTCCTCCTTGCTCCCAGAGTGGTCAACGTCGGGCTGACCATGGTCTAGATCTAACGATTAGGAGAGATCCTGGAGGGTCTATATATCTACGATTCGCGTTTATTCTCAGGTCCGACATTGAGGGAGTTTGATTTCATGACATCATCGTCCTCCCAAAGTAAGACTTCGTTGAAGTGTTGACTACAGTATGGATCCAATGGACAAGAGGGATCCTAATGCATTCTCAAATCGATGGTTCATGTCAATTCGCAACTTCGACGTTTGGAGGTTTCCTCACCTTGAACCACGCTTCCTTCCTGAGTTTTGAACTCCAAACACATGGAGAAATCTAATCAATGGTCCACGTGCACTCTACAATGGGCAGTAGAGATCCACTCCAACCTTCGGTCATTCAGGAGCTCTTGACCCAAAGCACAACACACCTTAGATCTTCCAGAGTGTCGAACTTCGAACCACACTTGATCTGTCGCCACATGCACCTGATGCCAATGGATAGGATTTTCTCTGGCCTTTAGAGCTTCACAAAACTCACATGCTCTTGTGATTGTATTTCGATTTCTCTAGAGAATCGGGCTTCCGGATGACTGTTGATCTGAGGACCTCGTGTCCCTCTACTACTAACGGCCTGAATTAACTTCAGGCTCCGGGACTTCAGAAAATTAGCCTCCTTTATGATGAACACACAACATTCGCCGAACTTGCGAAGTCTGAAAGACTCGAGGGGTTACATTCGCGCTTCTTCTCTAGACCCAACGGTCGTGAAAGAGTTGGGTTCCTCCCGAACGGATCTCATCTGCTCATCCTCCAAATACATGAATCCTTCCTTTCGAGACCTAAATCTCACTATCTTTTGTGAGCTTGAGACTTAGAAAAGTCTCATGTGCACTCCTTGCACTCACTCACCTTGAGAACCTTTCAACGCTTCACTAAGCGTTGGCCCTGCACACTATGCACGGGTCTCTCCTTCGAGCCTTTATACTCAGACGGGTATATGTGTATTCCTTGCACCAGGATTAGAGAAGAGAAACAATTTGAAACTTATAGAATATCAAAGGTTCATTCCTTCAACTATAAAATGCGCGCACAGGCATATAAATTCGAAAGTAGATAACATAACATTACCAAATTAACTCAGAGAAAATTAAACTCGGACATTCAAAACATGCATTTCAATCTAAGTGCACAGGGTAAACGAAACACTTATATATTACAGTTGATGGCCGATCAACTGACTGTGGGTGTTAGCCTCTCCACCCAACTATAGGCTCAGAGGCATTCATTCTTAGCGCTCTGGCCACCCCCGTGCCAAGCCATGATATCACTAGGGAACTTTTGCAGTTTCTCATAGATTCCTTCTCTGTCACGGCCTCTGCGAGGTTTATCAGATGCTCCCTCAGCATCAAACTCACGACCTCATGTTCGGGTCAGGTTTTTTGGGTTCTCTCCAGTAACGAGCGCCACCTCCTCTTTTCCTTTCTTCCTCTTATCATATATGGGTTGCATGCCCCATGTGTGCATCTTGTCTTTTGTCGCGTGCGTGTATTCCTTGCACGCATTTTTCCTCCTCAAGAAGGTTCTAGACCTATCCTGTTCTTTCTGTCAAAAGGAAACTCAGGTCAGTCTGGGCCTGGAGGAAAAACTGCCCTCTATGGTACTTCAGGCTGACAATTTTCTATCTCCCCATCTAGACCCTCCATGATTCTAGTCATTGGGGTGGTTGATGGTTCAACCACTATTCCTTTTCTTATTAACTGATTTCTCCTTGGGATCAAGATGAGGCTTATTATTTCAGCAAGGAGAAATTTGGGTCATTTTGACATAATGAACTCTCTCCATAGTTTACCCACTCTTTTCCTCTAGTGATATCATGGGCAGTACTTCAAGGCTTCACCCCCACAGTTAGTCATTGGAAATCTAAAAAAAAATACATTTACATCGTTCACATGCCATAGAATGGTAATCCTAATTAATGAGTAATTACAAGCCAGGGGAAACAAGGGTATTACAATGTCTTACTAAGAATGATCTCTATGAGATTTGTAGGACTTATGAACGCCTACCCAGTTGTGTCTGATCTCTAGAAATGTTCATTTGTTCATGTAACATTGATTTATGACTTCTGTCAGTCTGACACTCATAGAGATGCGAATTGTAGAGCCTTGTAAGCCTTGGCCAACCATTTTGAAAAAAAACAGTGGAGGAAATTGGTAATGTCAACACTAGCATAGGTAGAAACCAAGGAGGAGGTTGAGGTGGATTACTAAGAAGACCTATTCAATGCTAGAATTGTGACAACCTTGGTCATACTTTTAGGAATTATCCTCACCCTAGGAGGCCTAGGTGTGGCCACTGTCGAGCCACTAGCCATAACATTGAACATTGTTTGAAGCCTCTAGAGAAATGGGAAGCTTGGATTTTCCAAAGGAATGCTAACCTAGTTAAGTTTTAACCCTGGCCTATGGGAGACGATGGGGGTCACAAGTTGAAGAGAGGTGTAGCCCAAACATGTGGCGACCAAGGATCGAGTATGCTAGGGAATATTAGAAAGGTGGTTCCCATTGTACCTACCTTTGACACAACACAACATAAGAAAAATTATAGGGAGAACCTCAACCTTATACAAGGGACAATTGCTAATGCAAGATCAAATGTTGCTTTATTCTCCCTCGAGATTACAAGAATCCAACAGACTGAGAAGGAGAAGATCACCAAAGAAGATGGATCATTGGAGCACTCATCGTCGACCTAGCACAATCAAATGTCATGCCAATGAAGGAGGGAGTTTGACCATGTCAATGGCCCTAGCTTATGTAAGCCACAGTTTAATCATTCCCCTTATGCATGTCAGTGTAAAGATATGGCAATTTTCAATTCCTTGGTTGATACTTATTGATATGCAAAGAGAGACGAGTCTCCAATCACGCTTCCCTGTTGAGGTAAGCATGCAAAGATATGAATCAAATGCCAACAATATGGATTGATTAAACGACCTACACATTCCAAGGTAAGTTTGACATTATCAATCACTATGGAGTGTGTAAACCATAAATAGAGAGTTAATCCAACCATTAATGCTTATTCATGCTTATGTTTCACACACTTAAGACAAAAGTTCTCCTCAAACCATTCCACCTAAGGTTTATCATATTTCTTAATCAAAACTATATTTTAAAATATTCATATTTACATACTTTTGAATTTTGAGTTGTATTAAATTGAATGAAATTACAACTAACCTAAATCCATTTTAATGATTAAAAAACACCTCAATAAATTTCACTCTCAATAAATTCACACTTAACATGGATACCATATTTACTTTTCATTATTGTTTACATTTGCTTCGTTTTTCATTGTTTGTATGTTAAATTTTCACTATTATTATAGTGCATAGTGCTTTTAACAATATCCAGCGTTAGTTACGCTTTGACTTGCATAAAATATTTCTTACAAAACTAATGTTTTTTTTTNTCGCGGTTCTCGTATTCGCGTGACACGGGGTCGATCCCCGTCGGCTACCACTATAACCCCAGGTGCAACGACCCAGCCCGCAAGAATGGCGCACGAGTAAATCCGGGTGAGAATCGAACATGAGACTTCATTTTACAAATTTCCTTCCATTTACACGGCACTTGTCAATCCGTCTACACCCGTGCGGGCCTTACAAAACTAATATTAAACATAACAAATAGAATATTTTATTTTTTGATATTTAAAATAAACGTATTTTTTTAACATTTTATTGATAGATATGTTTGTTATTGGAACCTTCACCGGGTTCAAGGTTTGAAATTAATTGTTCGTTTGAACGGTCATTGCTCATTAATGTCATTGCTCATTAATGTTGGCATGTAATTTTGTAATATGTAATTTTTTGGATTTGGTTTTCCATTTATTATATGATACTTAAGAAATCAGAGCATTACATCAAACAAATATTATAATTTGTTTTGTGTTTTGTTTTATTATAAAGATTATAGTTTGCTTTGTGATTTTTTTAATTATATTATATTTTTATTATTTCAATTAATTGATATTTTTATTATTTTACTGAGTAAATTTATTAATGAATTAATTAGTATAAGTTTTTTAACTACATACAATTATTATATTAAATTAAAATATTAAGATATAATTATTATATTAAACTAAAATCTTAAAAGATAGTATAAATAATTTTGTTGCACTTGTTTACATTAATTTTGTTGTTAATTAATATCATATTTTAATTTATACATTAATAAACACATATCATATTTTTACATATCAAGCTTTTGAGTAATGAAATATTTTTAAAATTTTTTTAAGAATGCTTAATATTCTGAGTATGTACAAATATTCTAAGAAATACTCGTAAATATTGTAAAAATGTATTGCTTTTCAACAAATCATTAATATAAAGTATTATTATAGTATTGATTATTCTTCCTTGCTCAATAAGAGTATTAAATATATCTTTTAATTGAGTATTAAAATATATTTTTTAATTAATTAATTTTTTATATAATTTAAATTTCAGTATAATATGTATTTTCATATTTGTAAATTTTGTTGAGTAAAAATATAAACATTTAAATGGAATGTTATAAATTCAAATTTTAATTTTTAAGAAAATTTAGAAGTTTACATTTTAAAATTTAATATATATATATAAGAGGAAGGATTTGTCTTGTGATATATATAAGAGGGATAGGAGGCACAGCTTATTATATTAGAAAAAAACATTTCTCCTCACATTCAACTTCATAAGTTTGACCCTCTTAATCAATACATTTGGATAGAAATGTCAGACACCAATGCTAAGAAGATGTATATAGCAATTTGTTATTTTGCACCTATTAATTCTACTTTTTATAAGAAAAATAATCTAGATAAAAATTGTCCCTATAATAAT
>ML783615.1:528498-541020 GCA_009831015.1 Picea engelmannii | reverse complement strand
AGAAGGAGGAGGAGGAGGTCCATTAACACAAAATTGGTCTATCGGACCTTAAAGAGGGTAAGGGATTAGTTTTTTTGAGTTAAAAGGTTAGGAAGGTTGGTACTGACAAATATTTTTAAATTGAGATCTAATGTGGGTATAAGCTGGACAATCTAAGAGAATGTGTTTTTCATCTTCAACCTTCTTAGTGTCACAAAGTTGACACACTCTTTCATCCCATGTTTCACTATGGAGCTAGTGAGAATTTTTTGTTGGAATAATTCTTACAATAGAATTGGTTTGGATTTGAGTTTGTTATGGTTAGTTGAGATATTATCTCAACTATCTAGATTGTGTAGTTAAGATAGCTATCTATCTTAAGCTACTTGTAATTGTATTTATATTCTGATTACACGTAATTAAAAATAGTTTTGATGTGTATCTTGATTTTCAATTTGGTATTAGAGTGAGTGCTCTGGGTTATCTCTCTCATGGGAGGGCCTAATAAGATGTGACTGTGTGTAGGTGAGTCTTGAATTTATTTCCATAAGTGTGTGAATATTTATGTATGCATGTGTGAGTGAGGTTGTTGAAGGATATATGTGGGCGTGGAGGAGCCATCATCCAAGAAGAATCTATTGTTGTCAAAATCGTTGTCAGCGTTACATCAACGGTGAAACCCTTAGGAGAAAGGATCCTTACATTGAAAGAAGAGAGGGAAGCCATCATCTGAAGACAGTGAATTGATGCAATTGTGGCAGAGATTCCTGCCAACCGTCCAATAGTGATCTTGTGATCCGGTTTCTACACTGGAGAGTTCCTATGTGTTTCCTGATGTGGAATTTCATGTGACTATGTGGGATAGAAGCCCGCCTTGCCGTCAATTTTATGTAAAGAATAAATTTCTCATAACGGTTGTGGGAACCTTGCCTACAAGTTTGATTTTAGATAAGGATCCATATCTTAATATCCACTGCTACCTTGTGGCCAAAGAAGGACGTCGTCAAATATTTCAATATGAAAATATATTTTTTTGTTGTGTGTGTTTTTTTTGAGCTTCCAGTTAGAGCCTCCAAGATAATCCACAAAGGAGAGCTTGCGATTATTGTTGTGCATGGATCCGCAATTGAAGCAAGAGCTCTCACAGAGTTGTTATGTTCCTTTGCTGCATATCGGTGACTACGTGGAAAAAGAGCAGGTGAACTTGAAAGCCATTGAAATAGAAAGCAATGTAATGATAGGGATTGTTGGTACAGAGGTGATCTTGAGAGAAAAGGCGCATTCCAAAGATCCATAGGTAAATCCGTCTTGAATCTCCATTTATCTTTCAAAATTCAGGGTATCAATCATGAAGCAATGTATCGATTTTGAAATCATTAAATTTTCATGTTGAGTACTCAATTAGAGGAGTCTATTGTATGGGTAAACACAATGGAGAGGTCACAGATTTTTCTATAGATCAGTTGTTCACAACTTGTCCACCCTTGGCATCAAAGGATGGCATAGTCCAAATTTGGGATAATTTTCTTGATGCCGACAAAATTGTTTGTTGCGTGGAGATTAAATATATGCAGGATTATTGTGTGGTGTGATATGTGTGTTTGTAAAAATGTATAATGCAGAACCAATCAATGTACATAGTAACATAATTCAAATTGGTCGTTCTCAACATTCTTCGGTGCTAGGAGAATACATCACGGATTTGATTATGTCTACATTCTATCAGATACTGGTGGGACTTATTGTGCTTTGATGCTTTAAGATTATCAGTTATAGGTTATCTTTGTATATATTATTGTATGTGCGTTTAAAAAGGTCAGTTGTATGATTGACTGCTGAAAATATCCAATAATCAGATCATTGTCCTATATAATTGTCAAAATTTACTCTTCGGGGGGATTTCACAGATGGTCGTGTATCCATAGGATAATTCAATATCAAGATATCTTTAGGAGGTCGAGAAGCGTCAATTCTACAAATTCGTCAATGATGGTCAGAAGCGATGTTGTCTTAAATGAGTTGAAAGGGAAGCTAGAAGTTATAGAGAAGAAATAGTGTATACTGAAAGATTTCAGAGTGGATAGGAGCGTCGATGAAGACCATATCAAGTCAAATATCTATGTTGAAATTTGAATATTGCAATTATGATATAATATTTGTAATGTAAGCATTATGGAAGGGTGTTGGAATAATGCTTACAATAGAATTGGTTTGGATTTGAGTTTGTTACTATTTAGATTGTGTAGTTAAGATAGCTATCTATTGTATTTATATTGTGATTATAAATAATGAAAAATAGTTTTGATGTGTATCTTGATTTGCAATTTTTTTTTCTTCACATGGTCAAAACAGAGAGATAATTTTGATCTTATAGATTAAAATAATTACATACCAATAATTGTTTATGTGATTAATGTTTTTGCTTAATAAATGTTTTTGAGTAATAAAATATTTTTAAGAATACCAAATATTATGAATATGTACAAATATTAAAAAAAAAACTTACAAATATTGTAATATAGAGTAATATTTTAGTATGAACACTATAGAGTAATATTTTAATCTTCATTATTCTTTCTTTAACAATAAAACTATTAAAACATATATTTTAATTGAATATTAAAATATATCTTTTAATTAATTAATTATTTTATATTATTCAAATTTTATAAAATACAAAAGTTATATAATTTTATAATAGTAAATTTTGTTAAATAAAAATATAAACTTTTCAATAGAATGTTATATATTTTGATTTTTAAAAAATTTTAAAAATACAATTTTTTTAATTTAAATGTTATAAATTTTAATTTAAAAAAAAATATTAAAAATATAATTTTTTTAATTTAATATTATAAAATAATTTTTGTTTTAATTTAATATTATAAAATATTTTTTTTTAATTTAATATTATTAAATAGATTTTTTTTAATATATGTAAAATAAAAATTTTAATAAAATATGTTTGAAAGAAAACTTAGAAGTCTTGAATAAAACCATCATCCAATTAGTGAAGAAATTTTGGCGTTTCCTCTATGAAATGTGAAAACGATTCCAAAATGCTAATGTTTCACACTGAATAAATAAAAGTGAGATGATTTCCCTATGGTTATTAAGATATTTTATAAAAACAAATATTATAAATTAATAATTTTTATTTATTTATTTTAACTTTAAAAATATTATAAAAATATTTATTTTAAATAAATTTTAAAAATTGATATTAAATATTTTTAAATAATATTTGATTGTGCTGAAACAATTTATATGGTCTTATAAGGGAAATGTATAATTCTTTCCATGCTTAATATGAATTTGACATGTAGCATTTAAAAAAATCAATAAAAAAAAATATTTCAATGTCAATCATAAACAAAATATTTCAATTACCACCTAAGTAAAATAATTTTATATCAACTTTATACCAAAAGACACTTTTTACAACTAACTAATGATAAAGGAGATGTATAATTTTTTCAATCTTTAATATAAAACTAACATATAACATTAAAAAAATATTAATAACAAGTAAAATATTTCAGTATCAACTTTATATATATATATATATATATATATATATATATATATATATATTAAGAACAACTGTAGATCCATCTTAACTTCAGATCTATCATGTACTAATAGAGGTGCAAATATATTCTGAAGTTTTGGGCTTTAAAAAAGGTTTGCACCTCAAGGGATTTGATGTCTCTCAATGTATGATAGATGTTAGATGAGTAGTTAAAATGGATCTAAGTTGGTTTTAATATATGTATAGTTCACAAATAATGTATTGCATTAAGAGTAGACAAGTATTCTATAGCTTAGTATGGAGGAGATGTTGAGGCCTTATGTTATGTTAGATAACACTACATTAAAGAAATTGAAGTAGGTTCAATTAAAAAATAATAAAAATAAAGTGGGCTTATTAAAAAAAAACAATTAGAGGAACCATGTAAAACTTGACATGGAATAAAAAAAATATCACCTTAAGAAATTGGACGCCTCTTTGTGCTTGATAGATCCATGTTTAATATGGATCTACTTTGGTTAAATGTATATATTTTGGTTAAATGTATATATATATCTCGAGTGGGCCTAATGGTTAAGAAAATGTGTTTCCTCCTAAAAGGTCACAAGTTCAAATCCAGAGGGGTATGTATACCTCCGTAGACTTTACCAGTAAAATCTATTATTATTATTATTAAAAATGAATTTATAATAAATAAATCTATTTTATTAATTCCAATGGTTTTTATGATGATGATGATTAACGTCCAATGAGATGGAAATGGTCTATGGCACCTTAAAAGGGTAATAGATTACTTGCAATTCTTTAGAATTTTGTTTCTTTGCTAGAAAAGCATTAAGAGAAGCTTTCCAAAAGCACCATTTTTCTTGAGTTAAAAGAATAGGAAGGTTGGTAGTGTGACAACAATTATGAAAATAAGACCAAAATGTTTTTTTTTTTTTTATTTTAAAAATATGGTATTGTATTGTTGATTTCATAATAAATTTTATTTTTTAAATAAATTATATTAATAAAAAAATTAAAAATTATTTTAAAAAATAAAAATTATGTTTTTTTATTATTAATATGTTTTTCTTACAAATTGAGTGTATCTAATAGTTAAGGGTATGTGTTTCCATTTAAAAGATTACAATTTGGATAAGGGGTAAGATATGCAAAAATCTATAGACTTAAACAATCCTACAAACAAATAAATTTCATACATCACAATTTGATGTTTGGCTAAACCACAATCTTAAAAATTAAATTGTTATTTTGCTAGAAAAACTTTTGAATCAGAATTATTATTATTATTATTTTAATATTATAATCTAATTAAATAACAAATATTAAACTATAAAATTTTCTTTTTTATTATAAATATAGAATAACAAAATATAATATTATCAATTTGTTAAAGTTAAAAAAAATCAAGTTGGAGATTAGCCTCCTTTACGACGAACACACAACATCCGCCGAACTCGTGAAGTCCGAAAGACTCGAGGGGTTAACACTCGCGCTTCTTCTCCAGACCCAATGGTCGTGAAAGACTTGGGTTCCTCTCGAATGGATCTCGTCCGCTCGTCCTCCAAATACAAGAATCCTTCCTTTCGAGACCTAAATCTCGCTATCTTTCCTGAGCTTGAGACTTAGAAAAGTCTCCCGTGCACTCCTTGCGCTTGCTCACCTTGAGAACCTTTCAATGCTTCACTAAGTGTTGGCCCTACAAATTTTGCATGGGTCTCTCCTTCAAGCTCTTATACTCAGACAGGTATATGTGTATTCCTTACACCAGGATTATAGAAGAGAAACAATTTGAAACTTATAGAATATCAAAGGTTTATTCCTTCAACTATAAAATGCACACACGGGAATACAACTCCAAAAGTAGATAACATAACATTACCCAATTAACTCAAAGATAAGTAAACTCAGACATTCAAAACATGCATTTCAATCTAAGTGCACAGGGTAGATGAAACACTTTTCTATTAGAGTTGATAGCCGACCAACTGATTGTGGGTATTAGTCTCTCTACCCAACCGTAGGCTCAGAGGCATTCATTCTTAGTGCTCTAGCCACCCTCGTTCCAAATCATGATATCGCTAGGGAAATTTTGCAGTTTCTCGGATATTCTTTCTCTGTCACGACCTCTACGAGGTTTATCAGATGCTCCCTCAGAATCAAACTCATGACCTCATGTTCGGGTCATGTTTTTTGGGTTCTCTCCAGTAACGAGAGCCACCTCCTCTTTTCCTTTCTTCCTCTTATCATAATTGGGTCGCAGGCCCCCTGTGCGCATCTTGTCTTTTGTCATGTGTGTGTATTACTTGCATGCATTTTTCCTCCTCAGGAAGGTTTTGAACCTATCTTGTTCCTTATTTCAGAAGGAAACTCGGGTCATTCTGGGCCTATAGGAAAAATTTCCCCCTATGTTACTTCGGGCTGATAGTTTTTTGTCTCCCCAAACAGACCCACCATGCTTCATTCATTGGGGTGATTGATGGTTCAACCACCAATCCTTTTATTATTAACTGATTTATCCTTGGGAACAGGATGAGGCTTATTATTTCAGCAAGGATAAATTTGGGTCATTTTGACATAATGAACCCTCTCCACAGTTTCCCCATGGTTTTTCTATAGTGATATCATGGCCTGTACTTCAAGGTTTCACCCCCATAGTCAATCGTTGGAAATCTAAACAAAAATACATTTACATTGTTCACATGCCATATCATGGTAATCCTAATTAATGATTAATTACAAGCTGGGGGAAATAGGGGTATTACAATCCCCTCCCCCTTAAAAGGGAACATCGTCCTCAGTGTTCTTCCATAGTAACACCTGTCATGTCTTTTTCATTCAATTGCTTCTGAAATATTAATCATGTTTCTTGGTCAATTCCTTTCCAGACTCTTTGCCTTCGTCACCGACCTTCAATAATCTTGGACAACATACATATTAATCACAATTTCATGCAAAAACATTTTACTGTTGTTCAAAATTCAAGAAAATTTCCATAACTTAGCACAATACTCATCTATGCAGTTCATGGATTTGTATCCACATGGTTGTCTCGTTATCTTTTCGCATTGTTTCTCCTGGACATACCCATTGTGTGCATGATCCCAACCAACAGTGTGTGAGAATTGTCAAATTCCCTTCTTCCCTACGATTACTCACCCTCTAGGCCCAGGCTCATGCATCCCATTATCTGCTATACAGTTCCTCGGGTGATCCATCTTTCCTTGCCAAGGATTTCTCAGACAAGAAGAGTTTTAAGGACTTCATTGAGCCTTATAGTCGAGGCATCCCTAAGACTTGCTCTGCCGAGGCATCCCTCCGGCTTGTGTTACCACAACACAACATGTTCTAAGGTGATCATGGCTTACCACAAGTTTCTCTTTTCCTAATCAGTAGCCTTTTTCATGCTTTCCAGCTTGACAACCTTCATCTTTCCTCCCTAGACAGATATTTTTCATCTCATCTGTATCACAGGGATACATAAACCATGAGATATTATCATCAATTTTAAATTTAGATTTTTTTTGCAAATCTGTTTCCCACAGATTTCCAATTTCCCATTTATTTTCATATCTGTTCCGCACAAGAACTAGATCCACAAGTATGGGACTTTCCTTCCCATAGCAGTTTAGCTCAGCAGGAAATTGGTCTTCCTTATGGGCTTACAACACTGCCATCTCCAAGACCTCTTTTCTTCCTGTAATTTCAACATTCATCAGCCAAACCAATTGTTAGTTTTCATGCACACTATATTTTCAAAACTATGCATACTAACAGTCCAAGTCATTTTCATCCATTCAAGGGTACATAGCAAAAGGAAATATTATTATTTACATATGTTTCATTTCAACATACTAAATTTCCCAAATATAATTCAAATATCAAATGACTTTAATCAGTGTGCCAATACTCATGGTCACATTCATACCCAATGCACCCTTGCATTGATTTCAAGTTTGCCACACTTTATGACAAGTACTTTACCATGGTGTGTTGGAGATTAACCAACCTCTTCACTATATGGCTTATTCATTCTCCCTTATTATTGCAGCAGGACTGTGCTTCCTGCTACAAGTTGATCACGATCCCAACTCAATACATATGAAACTATAAGTTGCTCTTGCATGGACCCAAGCATTCTTCCTTCCTTAGTAACCAGGGTGCCAACAGTCATGGCCACCCAAATTTTATTTTCTTTAACACCTATACAATGTAAGTAAAATATTAGAAGGTCCTCTTTCCTCAATGGAAAATCCATTGTCTGGCCTTTATGCAAACATGCATTTCCTCAAAGCAATTCCATGCAATGTGATAACTATGAGCACCTTTATTCCCAATCTCCCTAGATTGGTCATTGTACCCATGGTACTCTTTACTCATGCATTTTCTTTCAAGGATTATAACTCATCCTTGACTGACATATCTTTAAGATAATGAAATCTTTTCAGAAGGGATTCTCACCAAATTCCTTCATGCCTTATTCCACATAGGTATGGACATTTTTTTTATACCTGCTCTGGTTGATAGCACCCTCTTTGATATTACATCATCGATGGTGCTTTATGGAGACTTTTAAATTCCCTTCAACAATCTTTTAAAAACAACCTTCTCATAGTCATCCTTTGCTTAAGGTTCTCCGTCATTGGCAACTATCTTTCTCAACAGCTCCAATTATTTCTTATACATGGCATACATCATATATATATGTGTGTGTGTGTGTGTGTGTGTGTGTGTTAACTAAACTGCAATTATCTAAGTGAATGTTGATTGTGCTAAATTAGTGTAATTGAAGAATTTTGTGAACATTTTAAATAGTTTACTATCTTTTATGAAATGAATGGTCTTGTTGATTGGATTGGACACATACAAGAATTACTTTAGGTGCGATAATTATTTTCATTAGTACATGTACGAGTCCTGTATGTGCTAGCTACACATGTATGCCTTGCACATGTACACTAGTATGTATAAGTGTTTTAAATTGATGATGTTGATTATTTGTTGCAGATGTATGAATCCTGTGTCGTTACCCTTGTATTGTAAATTACTCTAACTTCAGGACGAATTTTCTTAAAGAGTGGGTGTATGTAACAACCAAAATTGATTAATTTTATCATAGTTTCTAGTTTAAATTTAATTAATTATTAAAATATATTAAATGAGTCATTTATTATTTTATTATTAAAAGGTGGGTGAAATATTTAATGGGGGGATAAGGTTGTTGGGAAATTATGAGGGGGATTTGAGAGAGGAGGATAAGGAAGAAGAGGAGGACTTGGAAGAGGGATCTCATTTTTGTTTTAGGATTTCTGAATTTCTAAAAGATAGAGGAGGAGGAAATTGAAAGAATTGATTTTGGGAACTCTCACAGGGCACTGTTGTTGCTGGGAATTTTGGGCTCGGGAGCCAGGAAACCGCAAGGATTCCTGGAGCTAGGGAGCCGGAGAGGCTATTCCTAGTTGGTTGGGAGGTTAATATTCAGTCTGGGCGCCCCGGATGGGGTGACACGCGGAGCGTTAACGCCAAGTGGGAATGCACCAGGACGCGATTTAATGCATCGACTGGCTAACACTCCACGGCCATTAACGTCGCATGCGTCTGCGCAGCAACCCGGATATGACGCGGCCCCTGGCACACGGGACGGGTACTACAGCTATGACGAGACCCCTGCGCATTAACAACCCGGCTTTAATGGTGTTCATTACAGCTCTAATGGTGTTCATTACGGCCATTGATATGGCTCTCGCGCGAACTTGCTTTGGTTATTATTCGATACGGGAGGTTTGCAGCTCGCAAGCCACACAGGGCAGCAGCGACAACCCCTGCACCAACCTCTCGCAGAAGCTGCACTTGGTGCATTCACCATCGCTCTCGGGCAATTCGACCAGCAACAGAGGCATTTGGACCTCTCGCCACCTTCTCGCCATGCCTCGCCTCTGAGGGACGCTGCGCCGTGGTGCGGCCTGGTACGCAGCTAAGTCGCAGCGCAAGCGGAAATATCTCCTGGAGGTAGCTCTGGTGATAGTAGCACACCGGAAAAAACGGACACCACCCACGCCTCTCACGGCATGCGTGGTAGAGGAATTTGTCCCGGAAGACGGACACGAGAACGTGAACATGGCACCGTGGAACTGGAAGTCGGGCACCAGCCTCAACCCTGACACCACACGGCAGACTGACAGCATAGAAGCTCCTTACTCCCCCTGCTACGTCATCGAAGAAGCTCCCCCCGAGCCAACCGTCGATGCCGAGAACACAGACCAGGCTCAGCATGAGAACAGGGTGCAGACAGAAGGGACCGATGCCGGCGAGGACTTCGCAGGAAGCAATCATCCACCCCAGCTACCTCCAGCTGATTGGACCTACCTTAACCTGGTTTTCGAGATAAGGGAGAAACTGGACGACCAGGTCTTCAGGTTTGAGCGTATGGACCAGAGGATGGACATGTTCTTTGCCGCCCACTCTCGAGCATCAGCAAAGAAACAATGTCCCACATGTGCAAGACCCTACTCTTTCCCGACGAGATGGAAGCACACCGAGATCTAAAGCCAGCAGCGAATTACACAGGCCACGCCAGGCTCAGCACTTGGCCCAGGTTTTGGAGTTGTTATTTCAATTTCTGTTTTAATATAGCTATATACCAGGTCATTATAGAACTCGATAGCAGACGCAGTTTAAAGTTTGTAATTGTAAGTCTTGGTTTCCTACGGGCAGGACGCCCCACAGATACTTCTGTTAATTTTGATCACTCTACTCACTTGGTGACAGCTGAACATGGCTACCCAGCTGTCCTGGTTTCCTACTCAGGCAGGACAGCTGGCAGCAATCATAGTTTTTGTATTTTGCCTCCTCTGGACATAGTAATATAACAGGTTCCACCTCTTTTTATTTAAAAAAAAAAAAATATTCAGTCTGGGCAAGAACAGGATCAGACGTAAAAGGGACTAGATAAACCAACCTGCATTTGGAGGTATGTATTATGCTGCGTTATCATTATTATGTTGTTGTTGCTGATATTATTATATTGTTACTATTTATTCCTGGTTTATTCAAAGTATAAGAAAATCATGAAAGAAATTCTAAACTAAATTTTAGTCATTTAAGTAGGAGATTTTAGAAAACTTTAGGAAATTTTAGAAAAAACTTTTAATTATTTTGAGTCATGAAAATAACCTAACCAGGCTCTACATGGTTTATGGTAAATAATTAAAAGTGAGATGATTAGATTAGTGTTGTTAAAATATTTTATAAAAATATATATTATAAATAAAGTGAGAGGAGTAGATTATTTTTTTGGTTTGTTAGAAATGTTTGTCACTTGTGGGTACTTGGCCTGGATTGCACCAGTACCTAACATGGAGGTCCCCCTAGTGGTGGAGGAGAATAATTGGTGATAGTAGATGGTATTGCGTGGCTCTGAGTAAAAAACTACCTAGGTTACCTCACAAGGAATGTCATAAGAAGATGGACATACCCCCCCTTTGTACCACCCCCTTGCGCATTTGTAATCAAGAAGAGAGAATATCGTATATTGAAGCAATTGGAGTAGAAGAAAGAGTAAGAGAAGAAAGAAGAAAATAGACGAGTGAAGAAGAAGGCGAAGTTAGTGCTACTTCACCAATAAGAGGATTAGTGTTGAGGAATTTGAGACCCAATAGTCTAACTGGAGGAGCTAGTTCACACTTAAAGATGGTGAATCAAGATAGTACCCAGAGGTTACCTATTTTCAATGGAATAGGTAGAGATGATGCATAACAATATTGGTTCACATGTGAAGCAATATGGTCTATGAAGAGGATCACAAATGAAGCGGCAAAGATCGCACAACTAGAGACCACATTCGGGGATAGAGCTTTGACGTGATACATGAAGTACAAGGCCATTGCACTGACGGGACAAGAGAGGTCCCTGATAGATATTAAGCAAGATCTACTTAGGGAATTCCATAAACCTATGTTAGAATCGCAATGTATCACGAAGATAAAGGATATTAAGAAAAAGGAAGGAGAAACCATCTCGAATTATGACCAGTGGTTCAAGATTTTGTTGGATATGATGACTTTCCAAATCCAAGACATACATCAAAGAGAATGGTTTATCATGGGGTTGTTTCTCCATATCCGAGTCCCACCCACCCAGTATAAGGCGACGACTCAAGCGAAAGTAGTAGAAATTGCAATGCGCCTAGAAGCTACACCAAGAGGGGCAAATACATCGAAAATATTGACACAGGTGTAGTTGCAACGAATTAATTAGTACAAGCCTTTTAACTACATAAAATTACTATTTTAAATTAAAATCTTAAAATACAATTACTATTAAACTAAAATCTTAAAAGATAGTATAAACAGTTTTGTTACACTTGTTTATATTAAGTTCATTGTTAATTAATATCAAATCTTAATTTATACATTAATAAACACATACCATATTTTTACATACCAATAAATATTTATGCTATTGATGCTTTTGAGTAATGAAATATTTTAAAAGTATTTTTAAGAATGCGTAATATTGTGAGCATGTACAAATATGCTAAGAAATGCTCATAAATATTGTAAATATGTATTGCTTGTCAAAAAATCATTAATATAAAGTAATATTATAGTATTGATTATTCTTGCTTGGGCTATAGTTGTATTAAATATATCTTTTAATTGAGTATTAAAATATATTTTTTTAATAATTAATTTGTTTATATGATTTAAATTTTATAAAATACAAGTATAATATGTATTTTCATATTTGTAAATTGTGTTGAGTAAAAATATAAATATTTAAATGGAATATTATCAATTCAAATTTTAATTTTTAAGAAAATTTAGAAGTATATATTTTTAAATTTAATATTATAAAATAAAAATTTTATAATATATATAAAAATTCAAATTTTATTTTTTAAGAAAAGTTAGAATGGAATGTTATAAATTCAAATTTTAATTTTTAAGAAAATTTAAAAGTATACATTTTTAAATTTAATATTATAAAATAATTCTTTTTTATAATTT